>APFE030405404.1:63570-104140 GCA_000404065.3 Pinus taeda
TTTCATCCATAACTATGTTCTTTCAATAGTATCCTTTTATGCAACTCTCTTGGAAGCTAGGTTACCTGTAACTATGGAGAGTTTCTCAACAACTGTTGTACTTGGAGACAGAGACGACACTCATGGCATGAAATTATTAGCATGAAACCAAAAGTTCTTCAAGAATGGACTAAACAACAAACTGGGCAACTGCTGGGAAGAATTGCATAATACTGGGTCTTAGAGGTGACTGACTTCCAGTTGGTTTTGTGCATTATGAAGTCTCAGCTACAAATGGGGAGGTGTTTCTGATTGGAATTATGCAATGTGCAGTTCAATCAAGCTCAGGCCAGCTGGGACTGAGCATTATGCAATCCCAGTGACCAAGGCTCAGAGCTAGCTCTTGGAATTGCATAATGCACAGTTGGATCCAAGTTTTGGCAGCCTCTACACAATTCCTAGAGCCAAGGCAGAGCCTTAAGATCCAGAAATGCATAGTGCATGCCTGGGAAGAGCTAGATCCGGGCCAAGGAAGCCCAGATCTGCCCAAGGCCAACGTGAAAACATGCAGATTTGAAACTAGAAGTGAAGGTGGGTGCATATCTGAGTGACTGATGATGCATGCAAACAAAACAAGTGTAGGAATGAATGAAACTGAAGAATAATGAAGCACATGGAAAGAGTCATCGCAATGGCAACTGTTAGGGCAAAAACTGGGTTATGCATGCGACAATTGGGAAAGGAAATGCAAAACTTAAAACAAAAATTCTAAAAGATAAAAAAAAATCAAAACACCAGTGGTCATTCAATAAAATGGGTAAAACATTGCTCTCATAAGCCAAACAAACAAAAGCGACAGAAATAGAAGTAAAAGACTAGAAAAGCAAGACTTACCTAGAAAAGATGCGAAGAGTGTGCCAAAGGTTCCTAGATTTTCTTGGGAATGCCAAAGCTCCAAGATAGAATGTGAAAATGAGATTTGGCAGTGTCCATTAAATATATTTAGTCAATTTAGGGTTTATGTCGTGAAGGCCAAAAATCTAGGTAAAAGTGACACATGGCAATAGTTTCCAAAAATAACTCAAGTGCATCTTTGACTACTAAAGGTAGATCCCTATTTTTTAGAGATTTTTTTTCACTTTTTTTCTTTTTTGGCTTTTTGGGAAAAAGCTGCCATGAATGCACGGAGAGATTGTGCAGTTCCTGGGGGAACTGGACAACTCATTAGCTTGTGCATTAAGCAGCTACTGAGGGAAAGATTTTACACAATTCCTAGGTTGGGTGGCTTAGGCTACCTCTCATGCTCTATGCAATTTCCTCGCTGAAGGAAGGATGTCAGTTGGCTCTATGAAATTTTGGAGCCGGAGGCTCACTACAAGCTTTTATTGCATAATTCCTGGACTGAAGGTTGGCTACCCTTAATGATTGTGTAGTTCACTAAGGCAAACCTGGAACTAGGTGGAAACCAAGTGAAGAGATTGCCTTGTGTATTAGACAGAGAAACAAGTTGAGAAATACAAGCTGTAGGCAGGAGATAAAACTAAATTAAAGCACAAGTACCTCCGTCAGTGTAAGAAGAGTTGTTGTGATTTGAGGAGGGAGGCTCCAAAACGAAGCATAGGAAAAATTTTGGAGGGTGGTTGTAGCTACTAGAACACATTAGTAAACAACAATAAGGAGGAAGAATAAAACACCTTGAATGCCTATTATGCTCATCACAAGAAGAAGGGGACCTTCAAGAAGTTCAAAGGACCAAAGAAGAAAGTGTACCTATCCAATATTGAATGGTACAACTGTCACAAGATGGGTCACTAAAAAAACCAATTTCTAGAGAATCCAAGAAATAAGAAGAGAGAGAGAGGGAGCATGCAAATGTTGTTGATGAATATCTACCTAATAAAACCAAATTCTAAGAATCAGAAGTCAAGGACTTATACTACTAAGTCCTCTCTCACACACATAGACCTCTTAATATTTTATTTATGTTTTTAATTGTTTTCCTTTATGTTTTTATTTCTAGAGTTTATGGTTCTAACATGTCTTGTTAGAACATTTTTCATTTTTACAAGGTTGTAGGTATCACTCAAAAGGAGCCTCCACCATTTTACCAAAATATAAGAATTCTATTATTTGTTTCATCTTTTCATGTTCAATTTCGTCCTTCCATCAATATTTGTTTGTATTATATACTAATAACCTTTCTCTTTATATTTTCCTTGGAAAGGAAAGCTTGTTGATTGCTCAAGGGTTATGGAGGAGACTCAAAAGGATAGACTTGAAGCATGAAATAAGTTCTACTAAAGCCCATCAAGATTTGATGTTATGAAAGGTTTGGTAAGTAACAACTCAAAGGTATGCCTTAGACTATAAACTTTGTTATAAGTTTCTCTTCATAAAAGGTATGTTCATTTTATTTTAAATTTTCTTTACATTACTAACATCATTATGTCTAGGGTTTTGAATCACAAAGATTCTTGTTAGGGTGATTAATTATTATATTGAATATTCCCTCATTATATTATCATTCTTGTGGAACCTTAAAAAGGTTCACTATAAACCCCAACCTAAGGGTATGTCAATGTTAATAATAAAACCCTATTCTACTTAGGGTTGTTGATGAAATCTAGAATTCCTAGTCTTTTGATGTTTTGGAACATTTATAGAAACCCTAGTCATTTAGGGTTTGATGTTAATATATAGGTTATGTATTGAAACTCTATATATTTAGGGTTTGGTAATTTAGGTTTCATGAACTAAACATGTATAATATCTATAACAAGGTCCTATGAAGGAATCCCTAGGTATTTGTTTGTCTATCTAACCGAAACCAGTAGAATGATCAAAATTTTTATATGTCTAACTCTGATGTATTGATATTAGTGTGTATTGCTATTGCATGAAATCCTAGATATGTAGATGAACCATCGTTGTTGGTTCGAAACGTCGATCAGAAGGAAATCTAATGCGATGTATCCGAAAGATGATCTACACAATGATGTAACTCACCGAAACCTCAAAGACAAAAAAAATAAAAAAATCCTAGATATGTATTTGTAATTATGATAACCTAATTATTGATGCTCATATATTATAAATTCTAGGGTTTGTAACAAACCCCTAGTAATTGATCTTCTAGGATATGATAAAATTGTTTTTCGATATGATTTAGTTTTGATGATAAAATCTAGGGTTTGCAAACAAGCCCTAGTAGTGTCTAACATTGTTGAAACCTTATTTGCATTATAGGATTGTTATTAATTGCTCATATCTAAAGTCTTTCTATCACAAAGGTGGAATCTATGGTTTGCAAGAGTAAAATTATGTTATCTTGATTAATTTACTTTAACTCTTAAATAAGATCTAGGGTCTATGACAATAATCCTAGGAAAGGTTTGAAGTATGTTTCTCTTGCTAATTATGAACCTAACTAGGTTTAGGTATTAGATGTCTAAAGTTTGAACGTTTTAATGCTTCCATTATAATGACTTGATTTTTGGTTAACTTCATACTTATATATATTTGTATTTGGTTGTACTTGCTATTGAAGGATTTGCAGGTACACAATCTTCAAGATGAGAAAGATGTTCATATAAGCATGGATGAAGGAAGATGACCTTGATACCATAAGAAATAATGAAATCCATAGAAGGTTCTCTGATGTTATAGAAGAATAAAGTAGTTAATCTCCTTAAGTTAAGAGGGATAATGGTTCAAAGAAAAGAGTACATATCCCCAATTGAGAGGGAGGGCATATTATGATGGATACCTTGTAAAAGGAATCAAAGAACGAATAGATTTGCAATGTAATTGAAAGTAGAAGAAAGATTTTGACAATTTATGTATGGTTAACTTGATGATAACATAAGTAGCATATGAATGAATTAGGACCCCCAATGTCTTTTCTTAATTGTTTGTATATCTGAAAGTTTATTATTGATTTGGGTTTGTGATTTTATAGGTAAAACTATCCATGAAGAAGGATGAACACTTGGGAAGCATGCTTGGAGAAATGGATATAGCTAGTTTAATAGGGAGAGATGAAGCATCTAATGGAATATGTTTGGGAGGAAATTTGGTCAGCCTATGTGCACTTGATGTCTACATCACGAAGAGGGAGGGTGATGTTAGTCTTGGAGCTCAGACCTTGGATAGGCACCTTGATCCTTGATTTTATGGTTAGTTAGTAAGCCCAATGGTACTTAGACTGGCTGAAAGCTTTAGTCCATCTTAGCCCCACCTGCATAGATTACTCTGGTCATAAATCTAGTCCACAACACTAAGTGTCATAAAACTCTTCATAGTTCATTTTGGATATCTTCCATGTACCTTTATAGATATAGGTAATTATGAATACCTCCCTAGATAAGAGGGAGTGTTGAAGAATGTAACTAGTGTTGGCCTTAATAATTGTATTTGAGCCATGATGTGTTATATTTATTGAAAGAAATAATTTTATTATTATTATTAAATAAATTAACTTATTAAAAAATGGATTTCATGCTTGGGTCAATTTTGTTTAGGCCATAGCCTCCATTGCAACCTTCTAGGCTTTATGTCAAGTATCCTTATCCCTATCATATTGTAAAGAGCCATCCTTGGGATTTATTTGTCAAAGAAAAAAATTATTTTATTTTATTTTAGGTATTTTAGCCCTCCTCCACTAACTCAGACTCAAGGAATGATAAGTCGGCCTCAATAGGGCTATTCTACCTCACAAGAAGCTTATATATTAGAGAAAAGCGACCTCATTTGTCACTCATCTCACACAAGTTTGAATTGCAATAGTTGGGAGCATAAAAAATGTGAATTTTAAGAAGGAAGATGGAATTGAAGTTTTTTGGTATATCTCTCTCTCATGCGCAATGAAATTCTAAAGCTGCATTGAAGCTGGAAATCTAGATCGAATTTGTGAAGTTGCATCGAAGTTGTGAAACTTCATCGAAGCTAGGAAGATGCATCAAGGTCGAAGATGTGAAGCTCATTAAAGTTGTGAAACTGCATCAAGGTCGAAGGTGTGAAGATGCTAGGCTAAAGCTACTAAAGTTTCTAGATTGAAACTATAGACCTACATCTGGGTCGAAGTTCTGAAGTTGGTGGTCAAAATTCTAGGTTGAATTTGCATTTAAGAAGTTGGCGCTCAGTAAGTTTGGAAGAGATCATATATCAAAAGGAAGATCTAACTTGGTGGAGGAGGAAGGTATTTTGGTCTAGGGTCTTGGTCTATCTCATTTTGAATTACTGAAGGAAAAGTTCTTAACTAGGTTTTCCCCTATATAAGGGTTTTTCCCTAGTTGTGTGCCTACATCTAGTGTCCTTGATCTTTATGTTTTGATTTTGGTAATTTCCTGATGAAATAAGATAAAATAAGAACATAAGAAATATTATAATAATAATCACAAGTAATTATCAAAAAGAGAAAATATTTCTCCCTCTCTGATCTTCTAAATCTTCTACAGAAAAACTAGTCCATAAGCTGATCATATCATTATTAAATGTGCAAATTGAAAAAAAAAATTGCTCATATGGCATTGAAGGAAAAGATGAGTGATTGATCATCCTTGGATTTGTAGAGGGAGCACCAAAGTAGACCATTAATGAAGATTTAAAAAGGGCATCCCAAGTCAAAGATTTTCCATACATGATGCACCACATTAAAATATTTGCATTTAGCGAGTAGTGAGATTTCCAGAAAGAGTTCAACCACCATCGATGATCAACATGATTGTGTTCATAATTTATATATATGTAACCATTCTTTGGAGAATATAAGTTGGATGGAGACACAAACCATAATAATTCATCCTCCTTATCAAAAATTCTAATGTGACCACAACATAAGGCCAGGAGGTAATTTTCCACAGCTCGATAAAGATTTTAGGAATGCCTAGCTTTGTAGAGGATTTCCAACGCTATCACCAAATTGTATTAGTTATTAGAGTAGATATGTGAGCCAGCCTGGAAATACGACAAATAAAGAAGGTAATATCTCCAACTCCCAAGCCAAGGATCGTAGCCAATACGAAATATGACACATGAGCTCTCTTTCCACGCCAATCCCCTATGGATTATCTCGAAGGTATTGATCATAACCCTCCAAATAATTAATATTTTCCCATTGGGTTTATCAACTCTAAGAGCCCAATCTTCCATAGAGAGTGGAGAAATGTATTTTGCAATAAACATCAAAGACCATAAACTTTGGGAGGACAATGAGTGTTAGCCAAATTTACATACCAGTGCATGAGAGAACATGAAAATTTTCTTGATGCCCCAACCCCTTTGAGCTTCCAAACGAGTGATTTTCCCCTAACCAACCCAAGGCAAAGTATACTCCTTTTTTTTCCCTGGCCACAAGAATTTGAAACAATTCACCTAATACATTCAAGAATACCTTTTGGAATCTAGGCTAGGGAAGCCCAACATACAAGAATGGCTTTGAGGATTGACCTAATGAGGACCAGACACCCAACCTTGGAAATATATCCACTACTCCAATTTTTAATCCACTTTTCCACTTTTGTAATCAACCATTTCCATTCCATCTTACGATATGAATTAGATTTTAAATCGAAGCCCATATATTTGATACCTTCATCCAATCTCGAAGAGACAATCGACAAAAAATTTAACATTCATTGAAGGTCAACCCCTTAATAGACTAGAAGGGTTGATTTCAGAAAGATATGAACATTATGGTGTCTTTCCCAAATATAGAAAGATACTCTTCAATAATGCCACTTCCTTAGAGGAGCCATTACTAAAAATTAAAATATCATCAAAAAATAAAGATGAGACATATAAAATGACCTAGTTAACATACAACCCTAGAAGTCACCCCTTTGTTTGGCCTCTACCAATAAACGACTCAAGCCCTCCACCACCAGTAGGGAAATAATGGGAGATAGAGGACAACCTTGATGAAGTCCACACTAAGAATGAAAGAAAGGGGAGGCTACACCATTTATCAACACCGTAAAAGAGATAGTTTGAATAAAACTCATTATCCACGTTATAAAATCAAGATAGAAGCCAAGATGAGTCAAGAGAAGTATGAGGTAGATCCATCTGACACTATCATATGATTTTAATAAGTCAATTTTTAAAACCACACCCTTGAGATTCATTATTTTCAAACTATGTAGGCCTTCTTGTGGAACCCAAATTTCCTTATAGATTTGTCTACCTTCAAGAAAATCAAATTGTTCCTTTGACAGAGAGGCTAAAAGAATAGGCTTAAGCCTCGAAGTAATCACCTTTGTTATTAATTTATATATAGCATTACATAGAGAGATAGGTTTATATTCTTCGAATGATGTGGGTTTATCCACTTTTGGAATCGGGGATATGCATGTAGAATTAAAAGCAAGAAGCATTGGATAGTCCCTCCTAGATTCATTAACCATTGCTAGAAGATCATAGCCTATAATATCAAATAGACTCAAAAAAAATTCAACACCCTATCCATTAGGACCGAGACTCTTATCCCTTTAGAAACTATGAAGTGTTTTTTTCAGCTCATCTTTAATGACTTCAGACATTAAAGATATATTTCCATCATTGTTTATGAATAGTAGAAATGAAATGGTAGTGCAAATAATTTCAGCTATGGTAGGTTCTTCTTGGCCTTAAAAATATGTTCAAAGTGATGCTTCCCCGTGTCAGTTAAAGAGGAGAAATTGGAAGGCACACAACCCTCCAAATGTCTCAGGGACCAAATAGTATTTCCCATTTTATGCCCTTTAGCGAAGGCGTGGAATATTTTTATGTTGATATCCCCATTCTCAAGCTGAATGGCGCTACGTTTCAATGCCATTATGCCTCCTTCTTTTACAATATTTTTTTTTCTTGGGACTTAAGAAAAAATAGATAATATTTTGAGCTAAGCGATCCAAAGCCTTCCTCATCCTACTCTAAAATGACCTAAATTTGTTGTTCAATCTCTAGAAGCTCCATAGATTCAATTTTTTTTTTGCAAAGGCCCATTCTTTTGTTTTATTTTTTATACAATTTAGGTTTTTTTTAAATGTTCCCTGCACTAAGGCACCCAATAATGGTTAGAATGTGGACCAGTTCACCTTATCCATATCCAAAAAATACTCATCTTTGAGCCAATGTGGGATCATTTTAAAAGGACTTGCATGTTTTTGAGAGGCTCCATTAATTTAAAAGAATATGGTAGAAATATATGATACCCCACTAACATTGACCCATTTTTTAATAAATACAAATTGTTCCATGCATTTTTCGGGCACCAAGAAGTGATCAAGTCTCTTGGTGATCTGGTCCAACCTCGATCTCTTATTTCATCAGGTAGGCTTCATTTTGACAGGATCCACATCAAGGGGGTGGGGGGGGGCAACAAATGAGACAACCAATAATTAAATCAGACAAGGGATTTTTCATGACTTGATCACCCCAGGAATCAGCAAAACCCAAAGAAAAATTTAATTCTTATCTAATGCTTAAGGAAGGGATTTCAATAAAGGATTTTTTAAATAACGTTTCCCAAAATTCCTTCCTATTTTATTTGCACCCATAAACATTAGCAGAGAAAAATAATTTCCAAAATCCTCTTCGAAGATTTCAATACATATTCCTGTCACAATCCTCCAAGAATAGATTAACTTTATGGATGTATTGTTCCAACTAATTTCTAGACCACATGATTGACCAAAGGCATCTAGGAATAAAAAAACCTAACCACCCAAAAGACTTTCCAAGCATCAAGTAATGGGATCACTAGAACTAAGAGTTTCTTGAAGAAATATAATCTCTAGGAAATATGATTTGACAATTCATTTAAGAGAAAGTATTTTTGGAAGAATTACAAGTCCTTAACAATTGAAAGAAATAAATTTCATTTAAGCACATCGAGAGGGTAAAATACTGCTCTATGTTCCCCTTGAATCAAATATTGCCTTCCGACATCCAAATCAACCATGGCATGCTTAGTGGCTTTAGTCATGTTTGATTTTCTCCCTCTCCCCTAATGATCAGAACAAAAAAATTGTAGTTGACCCAAACTCGCTATGGGTGGGTTTTGGAAAAGGATTTTATAGCGAGGATAGAGGTTATAGGAGGATGAACCACCCACTGAAGAGTGAGAGGGGGGATTTGATGGATAAATAGTTGGGAAATAGTAGTCACCCATCAACTAGGAATATGGACAATGAACTTGGGTAGGGAAACTAGGAAGACTTGTGGAAGAGGAGAAAGGAAAAAAATGTGAACACGTAATAGAGGATACATGAGAAAGAGAATTAGAACTAGCCATACTTTGTTTTAACATATGAGATGTGTAAGGAGAAGAATGGTCTTGTGTACCTGGAGCGTGAGGCTCAGAAGTGACTTGAAGACCCGCATCCACCATCATTGGATCCAATGTGGGTGCAACCACTATAGACATGAGATATTTAGATTACTTGGGAATTTCAGCAATCTCCCCACATGATAATGGCATATGGTTGATTGGAGTTACAAAGTCCTCGTAAATAAAGTCTTCATTTCCCTCCTCCAATGGTGGAATAACAAAGAAATGTTTTACTAAATGATAATATCGATGACACCAATCAAATCAAAATGGGACACCCTCATAATCCAAATCCTAAATAAAACCCTCCTCGCTAACAAGATAAATATCCTTCCGAAGGCCAATCCTCAAATTAACCTTTATAGGAATTTGAGTTGTAATGATTTCCCCTAAATTGAGATATGAAGAATTATGTGCTAAGTAAGTTTTGATAGAATTCCTGATATCCCAAAATATTTCATCCACCCAAAAGGCAAAAGGAAATCCTAGAAGATGGGCTCAAATGGGAAAAAATCCTAAGTGCTCCCGATGAGCATTAAACAAAGGGGATCGAAATTTAAACAATACAAGGGAAGAATCAATATGCCAAACCAACTTTTCTACGATTTGAGCATCCTCCACATCCTCAAATTTAAGATGGATTCAACCATTAGATAGGAGGTTGACTCCTAAAGGAGACTTCACAATGGAAGAAATATCCTCAGTGATCCAATCTCTGAGGTATTGAACAGAGCATTTATGACCTTGAAAATGACCAACTTTAAATTTTGCAACTAAAGCCAAAAACCTGTCCATCTTGATATCACCACCCAGAACCAGAGAAACCTTCGACCACTTTGTTTTCTTGATGTGACACAGATTTTTAACAAAGCCCACCCTAATATAGTTAGATCTTTTTCTTAACTTTACCTTCAAGGGCTGAGACGTAAAACCTTGAGAATGAACTTTCCTACTCATAAAATCAATACTATTAACCGCAACATGTAAAGTTGAACTAAACCTTAGAGGTTTTTGGGAGTGAAAAGCATTTACATCCGAAAGGGGAATAAAAATCGTATTTTCACTTGCCTAGAAAAACCCATATAGAAATCCCACCACATTTGAAAAAGTGAAGGAATTTGATTGACTGAGACTGACTAGATGAGAGTTACTAAGCATAAAATTTGAAAGTGAAACCAATCGAGAAGGGCCCACCCCCTAGACTGGACTTAAGGACCTGAGACTCCAACCCTTCGATAGTAGCTAGTTTACCTCCCTAAAGTTGGAAGTGTTACACAGTATTTTGTCACACCTCCTACACTTCCTATACCTCGGAGTGCCCAAAAATTGACAACTATGCAGTGTACCCATCCTGATATGCAATCCAAAGCCTCCCTGGAGAACTAATGAAAAGTTTCCTTGATCTTTTCCTAAAGAAAATGAGCTCAAAACCCTAATTTCTGGTTCAGCACGACTATGACACTGCCCGCTTGTGTTGATGGCAGTTTGCACCATATGAGCCTCGCCCCGCCAGAGCGGATTTTGCTTGGATACTCACATTGAACCCTAAAAGGAAAGTTTTCCCAAAGTGGAGGAGAAGCTTCGTGATCTAGAGGCTTCCAAAACGACAAGATGGAGGTTGTTCATTGTGGATGTGGTCGAATTCTCCCAATATTTCCATTTGATCTTATCCCTATGAGCTTTATCCTTGAGATGAGGGCCTTCCCTTATCTTTGGTGAGATCCTAACTCCCTCTCCCTACCTATATATTCATCCTCTCCCATTCCTAAATGGTTTGTTTCTAATTATTTTCACCCTTATGCTGAGATAGTTCCTACATGATGTTCATTTTGGCTTGGAGAAGGAGTGCTTGGAAATCTTGAGATTAGACTTAGACATTCACTCAAGGAGGGCTTACTAAGATCAAGGCCTAGGTTGTATGCTTCCTCTTTCATTCATTAATATATAAATTTTTCGTTCACTTTCCATAAATGCATGTGTCAATGCATCATTTATCTTAATGCTCCTTGATTTGTTAAGTGAATTACATTTGATTATGCTTGTTGCACTTGTATGCTTTGTTGTGTCTTTGGCTTCTTATGCAGGTATTCAAATGTTGTGAATAGTAAAGGACTAAGCTTGAGGAGCAAGTGATCAAGATCTTCAACAAAAGCATACATTATAGCATCAGAACGAGGTAGGTATCCTTCCTCTTCTCTCATTTCGATTGTAATTTAGGAAACTGTCTCATAGATTGTCACATTGGTTTCAAGTCCCACTCGTTGGGCTAGAGGGATTGTCTCTGTCTGCAGAGAGGATTTACCTGGAGAACAAAATGGCGACTTCACTAGAGAAGCTATAACCTTTTCATCCATTTCTTCAATATGATCCTTTGATTGGTTTGACCAACCTTCAATTTCTTGGCTTGTATGCATCACTGTACATTTATGCAGTCACTAGTTTTTTCTTAAGAGAGTTGAGCTACTCTGATTTTGAAGATTTTTTATATTTTCCTCGCCCAACGCGTTTTATTCTCTAACAGAAGCGTTTCCAGTGCTGATTTTAAATTTATAGTAATACTACTTTGCCTTTCATCACCCCTTTTCCTTTAACATGCACACTGATCCCAGAGGATAAAATAAAATTAAGGTTTCTTCTTGTTTTCAGTAGATTTCAACCTCTGTGAGTGATTGTCCAGTGTAATTATAGTGTGTTTGTCTTGTGTGTTGTCCTTTTGAGATTAAAATTGTCTCTTGGCTTCTGTTGATGTATGATTGAAGCTTGATTGCCTTCTAGGGTTTTCAGGTCTAGGTCACCGTTCACTCATCACTTGGTTTGTCCCTATGAGATTGATTTCCTCCATTTAGGAGTTTCACTGCAGTCAGGGCACCATTTGAAATTTTCTTTCGATTCATGTTTGTAAAGTTATTTTCATTAGTGTTGTTGGATCATTTTGGTACTTTGAAAATTTATTTTACTCCATTTTCCAACGTAGATTACAATTTTTTCTTTGGTGAAACTAAAAGTGAATGCTTGTTTTGTTTTCATTGTTTCGAAAAGAAAAGTGAAATCATTTCTTCATTTAAATATTTTTGAAAAGATTTGTATTCGAAACCAAAAGTGAATGAAATTTTCATTTTAGTTTTTTTGACATCCATTTTTGCTTTGTTTATGTATTAGTTTGCATTTTTAATCAAAGTGAAAGGAAAAAAACAAAAATATTAGTGCATATTAGTGAAAGAAAAGTGATTTTTGTTTCTCATAGGATTGCATTTTTGCATTGCATTTGTTAGTGAAAGTGAAAGAGTAGTTTTCATTTCCACATCTTGCATTGGAAAAGTTAGGGAGTTATGTTTTGATGAATTTTTCTTGATTGATGCATTTGTTTGGTTGTCTATCTTACCTCATTAGTTTAGCCTTCATCGAATGAAAAGATTTCATTTTTCTCATTTCATTGCATCATAGGAATTTAGGTGACATTGTTGAGCCATAAAATTGAAAGCTAATTCAAGGTAAACTTAAAATTTACCTCAATTAACCTAAGGAGCATTTGTAACCTCATGAAAGTATCCATAGGTCTAGGCTAGAGACATTGTCCAGCATCTTTAAACATAGCATCTGTCGTTAACTTCTTGCATTGTATCCGGGGGGTGAAATCTCATTCTAGTATGGAAGTATATCGAAGGTTCTCCAGTTTGTTCAGGTATATAGGAGGCACTTTAGTATGGCAAGTATATGGGAATGCTCTCACTAAACAGTTATGCATTAGACATCATGAACATGGACTTGTGCTCCCTATACCATCCAGTATATATTGGGAGACCCCACTAGGTTTTTATCCTTTAGCCACAAGTAACCGAGTTAGTTGCCTTGTAAACGTGATACACCAAATACAACATTTGGGGAGATTGGATGCCATACGTTAATTCCTTGGTTTTAGCTAGGGTTTATATAGAGGTTCATGGATACTTGGTAAACCCTTTTGCCTAGATTACCTGTTTTTTATTTATTTTTGTTAAAGTTCTAAAATCAACTAATTGACCATGAAGAAACATCATTCCTGTGGAAATAATCCTTAGTAGATCTTAGGTTGATACCAATGGCAACATTTCCTGAGTCTACCATTCAAGGAAATCCCTCTAACAGGAATCCTACTCCTTTTCCTTATTTTGTAAAAACTGGTGCTCCTTACATGGCAACGTTGTCCCTTCTTGGATTGACCATTGGTCTACCATTTTGGTTATTTTCGGCCTCAGTGATTCTGAGTGTCCAAATTGCTTTTCAACCAAGTTCTACTCCACTTAAACAACATCAACCTCATGTTGATCCTAAATTTGACCCCTCACCTTCTTTGCCTATTTATTCACCTCTTTCTTCCTCTTTGCCTGGTGAAAGTATGGATTCTAGTAATCAAGAAGCTAAGAAGAAGAAGAAGAGGACGAAGAAGAAGAAGAAAAATAAGCAAGAGGGAAACCAAACAGCCATTGCTACTGATGAACCTTCTTCGGAATTATCTTGGTATTCCCAAGGTATTAGAAGTGTGGTCCATAATTTCACATCAACCATTTTCATCATCCTCTGGTGATCATGCTAGTGATAAAACTTCAACTAGTAATAATAAGGTCCATGGGAAAAAGGGAAAAGTCAAATTTCTTTGTAGGTTGTGTGAAGGTAATCATCCCATTCACCTTTTTCCTCTTATGGATGAATCTTCCAAAGAGTTGGAAAACCTTACATCTTCCCAGCCTTGTCTTCCGGTTGATTATCAGATGTATTCCCCTAATCCTTCACTAGTTGATCAAGTGATTGATCAAAAGTCATCTTTGGTTGACCCCACTCTTTCTAAAAGTGAGTCTCGTGAGTTTGTTCTCGACCAACCAATGGTTGAGAAAATGGTAGACTTGGCTCCACCTTTAGTTAACCATACCTTTTTGGTAGAGAGTGAACGTCATACTGCTTAGGTTCTTTTAGTTTATTCAATTTTGAATGCACTGGAGGGAAATCCTCCCATTCTCAAGGTGCATGAGAGCAGTTCTCCTCTTCCCATAGAGAAATAAGGCATCTCTCCTGTTCCTACGACACCCCCTTTGAGTAGTTTAGTCACTTCTTTTGATTGGAGTCGACTGGAAGGATATCGTCTTCCATCTTATGTGCCTTCATAGATTATGGTACAAGCTTACTATATGTTTGTCCCAAGCATAGTCATAGACAAGGGCACATTTGTTAGTAATCTATCCTCAACTGCTTGGCAAGCTTTAGGTTCTCCTCAACTTGTCCCCTTCACCCGGAATCTGCTAGCTTTTAACAGAGGAACCAATCAAACATTAGGAATCCTTCCTAAGTTACTTATTACTTTGGGAGGAAAGACTATCCATATAGGCATGATGGTTTTGCAAGGCCTATTAGATTTTAATCTACTCCTTGGTCATGACTATGTTTATATCATGGGAGCTCTTGTCTCTTCTCTCTTTCGAGTGATGTGTTTCCCGCATGAAGGAAGCATTTTGATCATTGATCAGCTTACATTCATTGGTCCTAAATCAACTCCCACTCAACCATAATCCCTAAATGGTTCTTACGTGCAAGCTGTATCACCCTCGCCATAGGTTAATTACGTGGCCACTTGTTCCATGCCCACATCTACTGATGATCTAGTAGGTGATGTAGTACATCATGTATTAGGGTATTGGAGACTGATTTTTCATTTGGATCCCTTGACATGTATCCTTACAGAGTGTTTTTCTCCCATCTAATGAGAAATTTTTGGAAGCCATGGCCTGTTTTTATCTTTTATCAAGGGATTGGAGCAGAGTTCCTTGTCTTGTGTCAAGCTCATTAAAAAATGAAACAAGGGCCATGATGATAGTTATTTTACTATGTAAAGCTCGTTAAAAAATGAAATAGGTGCTATGGGGATAGTTCTTTTACTATCTAAAAATCATTAAAAGATGAAATAAGTCTCCATGAGCAGAGTTCTTTTACTTGTGTCAAGCTCATTCAAAAATGAAACAAGGCATCGTAAGCATGGTCATTTTCTTGTGTCAAGTTTATTAAAAAATGAAACAAATCCCCTTCCAATTCGAGTCTTTGATTAGATTTTGTAAAATCCCAGTCGAGTCTTTCACTTGATCTTGTAATTAAACCTTCATTACATCCACCTGTCAGTAACCAATACTCAACTTAGGTGAATTAAATGAAGTTGGGCGACATGTACCTCGAATTTAGTCATTATGATGGGGGCATGCAAACTCATCTCAAGCATAGTTTATCTTTGTTTAAAGCTTGTGTAGAAATGAAACCAAACCCAAACATACTTTCCCATGTTTCAATCTTGTGTAAAAATGAAACATTTCTCGCTTTACATCTCGTGATTTCTGTTTTTATTAGCTAATTTTTTCCAGATGAACCTTGGTTTGTCCATTTCATCGCCACCATCTCTTTAGCTGATCATTCTCTTTCACTTGGTTTTTTACCTTTACCTAAGGAATATATGAAATAAGTGGTCTTATTAGCCAACCTCTTGATTTTTACATGTTTGGAGTATTTCCATCATGACCTGAACCGGTTGCTATCCTTTTATACCACTCATTCTCCAGGAGGAGTCATCTTTAATATCTTTTCTAACTCTCGAAAAATGAAAAGATCGTCGAGTACTTATATTTTCAAACTCATTAAGCCAAATGCATTGATGTCATCTCAGTATTGTTTACCCCTTTTCTGAGTTGGGATTGACTATTTATGAAAAAGCTACACCTTGGTCGACATGGTCAAGAGGTTCTCTTAAATATTATTCTGTACCTTTTTGGATTCAAGAGAAAAATTACGAAAGAGGACCTAGTGGAGTTTCCTTTTTCGTCTCTTTTTCAAAATCTCTAAATTTGAAAAAGACACCAAGTTACTCTTCCGTCGAACTCATAAATATTAAACGATGAAATACTTATCACCATGATGAGACCGAGTTTCTCCTTCCTGAGATTCATAAAACTTACTAGGATGGATTCATTCGCATGGATGAATTTATATGACAAGCATATGGTATCCTCTTTAAGCTTGGGTAAAAATAAAGAGGTACTCATTAAAAATAGTGGGGAAAAAGTGAAAGTGGATAATCTCTAGTATAAGCAACATGTCGCTCTTAAACATGACACCCATTTGTTTCTCATGCTAGGTTTGGGATATCGTCACTTGTCCTTCCAAGTTTGGGTAACCCACTTTGCCTCTTATCTGACTATTCCAATTGGTCATTATGACCCTTGGTCCTATCTTGACCCAAATGTTTCCACACTCCAGAGTCGTGTCATCAATATGTTCAAGGAAAGTCCTATCTGCAGTTTTTACTACTTACACATTGTTTGACCTTTTGCCATAGTCTTGGATCATACTCATTTATTCCACTTTATTCCTTGTTTCGTGTTTATGATGAGGGAATCATTATGGCACTCCTTCGATGGGTCACTTCCTGTCAACTTCAACTCATTATCCAGGAAGAAGACTTAAAAACTCCCTTTCAGTACCTTGAGCTTTCTTGCCTTAATGGCAAGTTCTTCGCATTCGATGATAGGTTTTCATCATTGAACTTCGATCAGATGATTCCACAAGTGTTCAACTTCAGCTCATTTTCACATTCATGGATTGTACTATCATACCTTGAGAGACATTGTCATTATTGGTGATTTCTCTCATGTTTGTTAACAGTTCACATCATTGGTTGGTAATCAGGTGGTTTTTTGGCATGTTTGACCTCAACACATTCATTCACATGTTATAATTCGTACTTTTATCGGGTTGGGATGGAGTGCAAGACCCTAAGTTTTGTTTGTTATAACTCAGGCTACGTGAAATTTGTGTATTATTCATGATTGTATACATGTTTCCTCTATACGAATGGTTGTGACCATATAATAGGACCTTATATCTATGATGATGTTGATCCTTCTACATCACATAGCTACATCCATAACTTGGATCTTAGATTTCCAAACGATCCTTTTCATTCAGATGGTTGTGCCCATTTTGTGGATCTTTTCACATGATCCTTTCTATCCAGATGTATGCATCAATATTGTGGATTCATGTTTTTAGATATATGAAAGAGATATCATATATGTATATGTGTATGCATCCTTGATTTACAAGTCTCCTAATAGTGCTTGTTCTCGTCTTTGTAAAAGCTCATAAAGCATCTTAGTCATCACTCCTTGTTCTTCCTTCATGCTTTAGGGGTCATCTATTACACAATATATTGTCAGACCTACTGCACTTCCCTGTGTAATACCCTAGAGTGTCCAAAACTTGACAACTATGTAGTTTATCCATCCTAATATGCATTCTAGATCCTCCATGGAGAACTAATGAAAAGTTTCCTTGAGATTTTCCTGAATAAAATGAGCTCAAAACCTTAATTTTTAGGTTAATGCGACTGTGACACTGTCCACTCATGCTGATGGCAGGTTACACCATATGAGCCTTATGCTACCAAAGCATATTTTGCCTAGATACTTGCGTTGAACCATAGAAGGCAATTTTTCTCAAAGTGGATGAGAAGATTCATGATCTAGAGGCTTATAAAATGACAAGATGGAGGTTGTTCATTGTGGATGTGGTTGAATTCTCCCAAATATCTCAATTTGGTCTTATCCCTATGAGCTTCCTCCTTGATATGAGGGCCTTCCCCTATCTTTGGTGAGATCCTAACTCCCTCTTCCTACCTATATATTCATCCTCTCTCATTCCCAAATGGTTGGTCTATGATTATTTGCACCCTTATGCTGAGATAGTGCCTACATGATATTCATTTTGGCTTGGAGAAGGAGTGCTTGGAGAGCTTAAGATTGGACATGGAAATTCACTGAAGGAGGGTTTACTAACATCAAGGCCTAGGTTGTATGCTTCCTCTTTCATTCATTAATATATACAACTATTAGTTCACTTTCCATCAATGTTTGTGTCAATGCATCATTTATCTTCATTCTCCTTGATTTATCAAGTGAATTACATTCGATTATGCTTGTTGCACTCGTATGCTTTGTTGTGTATTTTCCCTCTTATGCAGGTATTCAAACATTGTGAATAGTAAAGGATTGAGCCTGAGGAGTAAGCAATCAAGATCTTCAACAAAGGAGTTCGTTATAGCATTAGAATGAGGTAGGTCTCCTTCCTCTTCTCTCTTTTCGATTGTACTTTAGGAAAGTGTCCGTAGATTGTCACGTTGGTTGCTAGTCCCATTCATTGGGCTAGAGGGATCGTCTATGTCCGCAGAGAAGATTTACCAAGAGAATAGGGAGCCATGGGTTAACACCGCTAGTTTCACCATGAGAGATTGCCTTTTCTATGAAATCCACCATATATGAATCTAGATAACCACAAACACCTATAGAAACTAAGACTGAAACCACTAAGAGAAGAGATCTTTTAAAACCACCAATGTATTCTGCGAAGATATGCAAATTTGTGGAAGGTGAGGGTTAATAATGTATGATGTTCAACTCCATACATTGATGGGGACATATACAAAGACAATATACCAAAAAAACAATACAAGCAACAAGTGCCATGGTGAAGGGAATCTCCATCAATCAAAACAATGTATAATGGGGCAGACAAACTACTTGTAGACAAAAGACTAAAATGCACCATATCCAACCAGAATAAAGCCTAACACTAGAAAATATCATAATAAACCCGACTATGGAGAGAAAACAACCAAAAATGATAAAACCTAAACCGACACCATCATTATATTAAATGTGAGTTACTGACTTGAATTGGAAATATAAATAACATTCCCAAACATATTCTAAGCAAAAAGTTGAAATAAAATAGAGATACAAATTGTAAGTCAAGCTTTAAGTTAAGTTGATCTAAATGTGGAACAAAAGCTAAACACATTCCTTTATAGAAATTCCATGGAGTGTCCCATACGCAATGACAAAAAAAGATTTAATGTTCCAATTCTCTAGCAAGCTTTGTTAGGATAAACTAAAAATAAGAAACATACAACCATTTAAACAAGTTATTAACCTAGTAACAAAAAGTAAACACTTTATATTATATGGAATTGAAAGAAGATTAATATTAACCATTTCTAAATTCAATATTAAAATTATTATTATTATCAATGTTTTAGACCTATACCATGTAATCTATATTTAAGGCGACACAAAATATAAATCAATAAATTATAAAAATTATATGCAACTTGATATTTCGACAACTTTGTTACTTTCACTACTTATAAATAAATAACAATTCAAATAAAAAAACTATTATAGAAATTAAAGAAATATTGAACTATTTAAAATTATAACGGAAAAATTAAGTAATTACTACAAGAAAAATAATATATACACATAAATAAAAATCTAAAAATATGAAAGTAAAAGTAATTAAAATATAAAATTACAAAATTACAAGTAATTCAAATTAAGAAAATAAATAATATCTATTTTAAAGTTTGATAAACTATTTTAATGGAGTTATTTCTTCTTTTAGATTTTTTTGGAGTTAATAGAGTTATTTCTCCTTCGTGTACAATGAATTATGGTAGATGTGTCGAGTGAACAATTTACAGTGTTTGAGTAAATTTGTGCATCTGAAACATACACTTCAACGTATTACATGGTATAGAGAAAGAATTTATTTATAGATTTTTTTTTCGGAAGAGGAGACTGAGGTAAAATAGAGATTTCTCCACATCTAAGCCCATGAAATTTCCTTTGACTTTATTAGTTCACTTAAGTGATCCATTGCAACTGCCAAAATCTTATTGAATGGAATGTTCCCGAGCTAAATTTTGCATGCCATAACCATAGTTGTGAGTGGTCAATGAAATTTGATGCAATGTTGGTGTAATAATAGCTACATAAAGGATTGCCTAAATAGTTAGTGTGATGTTTGAACTAAGTGTTGACATAATAATAGTTAAGTTAAAGTTGTTAGGGTTATTTGAATAAATTTTACTAGGTCAAGTTAGTTGTGCTTTTGGGCCCCAATTTTATGGGTATCCATGGTTTTTTTTATGGCATTCATCTTTGATGTAGCGTATTTAAAAGCTAGAAAAATCAATAATAAAATTATCTTTACCAACTAGTAAGATCAAATAATGGTATTTTTAGAGACCGCCACTTTTTTAAGTGTCTTTAGAACCCAATGAGTATAAGAACCAAAATTCACAGAAAGAGTTTCCATAGATGATGAAGCTATTGAAAGAGAAGATTGAGCCGAAGAAGAATTAATGGCGATGAAGTAAAAATACGCAAAGTAGAGTTGCTCCAAGAAAAAACAGAAGTGAGGACGCTTGTTTCTATTTCCAGGCAAGCATTTGATGAAGCAAGAAAAATGGTTGAAAAGGCAAGGGATGTTTCCCATGTTGAAATGAGCTACAATTGGAGTTTCCTTCAAAGAGAAAAATGGTGGTGAAGGAGGTTGTGTAACTTTTAGAACTACAGAAATGGCTCTCACTAGACAAGTTTGAAATGGTTGGGCGCTGCAACAAAATTACCAGATGAATAAAGGTGTAGGGACACAGTTGTATTGGAGCAGCAAGTGCGTTGATTGTGTGACGATGACTTGTTTTCATTGTGGTTGACTTATGTGTGAAAGATTGATGTGATGTGAAGCTCCCTAATTTCATGCAGTGATGGCTGAAATTTGAATTTATGCATGGTATGAATGGAGGATTTAAGATGGAGATGACGCCAGGTATAACGTTCATCTAAGAAAACAATGTCAACAAAGAAGAAAGAGTAGTATTGTTGGAGAAGAGAATCTACAATGGAATTGCTTGGTGATTATTAAAAGAAGTCATGTTGGTAGGTGTATTGGTATATTGGTTTGAGGGGTGGAATGTGAGATATACAATCTGAGTTGGTTGTTGAACCATGTACGTGAAAAGGTATCCTAGATAACAAACCAATAGAATGGCTAGTTACCCAAGTAATCTAGTAGATGGAAACTTTTTTATATGGAATTCAACAAAAATGAAGGGACTCGGTTAATCTCTCAATGTCAATTTTAAGAGAGGGATAGTCCCTGCAACATAGTCCCTACCTCTATTGCTGATTAATTAATAAAGGTATTATGGGGTCTGTGTTTTGTCGTTTTTCAAGAATAATCCATTTTCTCAATCGTCTATGCAATCTGTCATTATTCCTGCCTTCACACATGCTTCCTTCACACATCTACACTCTGCACAACGAAATCCACCTCTACATAGCATATTCGTAACCTCTACTGCTAATTAATTGATTAAGATAATGTGGAGTATGCATTTTTTCATTTTCCAAGAATGCTTCATTTCTGAAATTGTCTCCATAATTTTTCATTATTCCTTCCTTCGCACACACTTCCTCTACACATATACACTCCGCATATTGAAATCCACCTTCACACAACTCCCGTTTCCACACACGCTTCCCTTGCACATCCACACTCTGCATAATGAAATCCACCTCTGGATAAATTTCGCTATTGTCGCCTCCGCACATCAATGACAGTCAAAAATGAAAATGCAAATTACAGTTCTGTGCAGCGACAGAGAAAGAACTCGATACAATGTGAAATATGTACATATGCATGTTACCCATGCAAATATTCCATTCGAAATTGCTGAAACACAAATGGCATGCCATGGAATTTCATAGTACATTGCGAAATGCATAGAGCTTTCATTGTGCGGATTCACATGTGCTCTATTTGTTCTTGCTTCAGTATTGACCCATCGGCTGCTAGTAATAATTTCTCAATATTATAGTTATCGAGAGTAATTAGATTGACAGAAAGACTGATTGGAGTGTTTGTGGAGGATGTTAGTCATTTCTTAATTGGTCATAAAATTATTGATGAGTCAACAGTTCGTTTTCAGTTACATGAGTTTAATGTTTCAAAGTGATAAAGTCTTCAAATATTCATGTTCATTATGGGAATTTCAGGGTCTAAAATGGGCTTCCAAAGGAAATTAAAAATAATAGTGGAAATAATAAATAAAATTAGATTACATCATCAAATTTTAGTGGGAAAAAAAGAAAAAACTATTTTTCAACTCGTATTTGCAACTTATCTCCCTATGGGTTTACTCAAATTCTGAGTAGTGACACTCATTGGATGCAGAATTTGATTCCTCATCCAAGGAGTGCCCATTTTACATACTTTCGATGAACCTTGCCACAGGAAAAATGAGGAATACATGGAAAACGTTATTCCAATCATGTTTTTTCATGTATTTCTCATTGTTTGCGTAGTAGGGTCCATTAAAAGTATGAAACATGGGTACTCCTTGGATGAGGAATTAAATTTTGCATCCAACTAGTACTTCCACTCGAAATGTGAGTAAAACGATAGGGAGATAAGTTGAAAATACAAGTTGAAAAAGTAGTTTTATTATTTTATTATTGTTTAAAATTTTTACTTTTTTTACTCTAAAAATGGTGAATCATCCCCCATGGTTGACATCATCATCCTGAATCTTATTGGTTCTTATAAAGTTTTTTTTTGGTTCTACATTTTTCTTAGGAGACCCATTTTAGATCTCAAAAATCCCCTAATGCCAATTGTAAATAAAAATAATAGTAGCCGACAGCCAATGTTGCAACACGAACAAATAGAGTGTGTACGAATTGTGTATGGAGTGTGGAGAAAACTCTGCACAATGAAAGCTCTCCACACTTTGCATACAACAATGAGATGACAACTATTCAAGTGCATGACGATGTATTTACTGGTTTGGATTGTGGAAGCGAATGACTAGCTGGCAGTTCTTATAATTCATATTAATGGGTTTTTTTAAGGAAATGAAAGAGCAATGCTGGTGACGATGCAGACGAATAGCCATTCTAAATCACTTAATTCTACTGTTGCATAGTCACCCTATGTCCATTTGCATCCAGCAAATGATGCAAGACTATTGTTTTAATTTTAATACATTAAGTCTGATTATATATATATATATATTATATATTATATAGTATTAAAATTAAAACAATAGTCTATATATTCAACCTAACCTATATTCATTAGGTTTGATATGAATATATAGGTTTAATTTTAATATATAGATTATTTTAAAATTTAAATATATATCAAAATTAATATATAAGATAAGATAATTAGATTTAATTTTGATGAGTTAAGTTAAATTTCAATGCTTTCAAATAATGAATGTGGTAGTTTGTAATATTGTGTTTTTCTTTTGGATTTTTTTTAATGGTAATGTGTTTTAACTTTGTTGGAGTTAGTATGCATGCAATTTGACCCATCTCGTTTATTATTATGGTTATTTTTGTGTAATTATGCTTGCCTCATTTTCTATTATTAATAGATTGTATGGAGTGCGGACGTCCGCACAACGAAAGCTTGAAAGATTCCTCTGTACAATGTCCTTCCTCCACATCCCTCCACATATGCATTTGTGTTCATTTTGGAAATATATGTTAATATTAATATTTTAATGCTTTGCAAACCATGCTTTTAGTTTTGATATTTTAATGCTTTGAAATAATGTTATACCATGTAGTAGTAATTTTTTATTTTGATGTAATGTGAATTTTAATTAAAAAATAAATATATAGATTAGTTTAAATTTTAAATATATATCAAAATTAATTTGGGGAAAAATATGTATCAAAATTAATATATAAGATAATTAGATTTAATTTTGATACGTTAATTTAAATTTTAATGCTTTCAAATAATGTTTTTCTTTGGATCTTTTAATTGCAATGTGTTTTAACTATTTTGGAGTTAATACACGTGCCTCATTTATTATTATGGTTATCTATGTGTAATTAGGCACATTCCATTTTTTATTATTAACAGATTGTGCAGAGTGTAGAGGTTTGCACAATGAAAACTTGAAAGCTTCCTTTGTGTTAGAAATAGCAAAAAGAAATCATAATTTAATTTGTCCTTGAATTAAATTAGGAATTAAATTGAAATTATATTCTCATAGAAACTTGTAATAGTTAACTAAGTTAATTTGACGTAGTTGGCTCAGTAAATTCGAGTTAGAAGTCTATCTAGAGTCATGTAGAGTGATTCCTAAATTTTAGGGGTCAACGTTGATTTCTTCTGAATTGTAATTAATTGACTCAGTCTAACTGAGTTATATTTCGTTAAACTAGTTGAAACAGTTCAAATCATTTAACTGAATATTCACTCATAAATAACTCATGCATGTCTATTTAGAGGAAGAACTAGTTGAGATTAGAGTTCAGGGACAGTGTACTATCATTTGTATAATTTTTCCAGTTGTACAGATGGTGCATGCAATTAGTAGAATGTCTATGATGGATTTCACTGTTATGGTGAGGTATTTTCCCAATTAAATATGGGCTAATTCTCTCAGGAATTGCACAAGGAATTAGGGGCTTGGAAGGTAGCATAATTAGCTAAGTGTTGGCTTCAGCTATTTTGTGAAGCAGAGAGACAGATTGTACTTGTGTGGGAATTGCTCGGGTTGAACAAGAATTGCATTTTCTTCTCAGATCTTCTAGTAAATGAAATATACATGGTCGTGGTTTTGAGCAATTTCCTTCCCCAAGAAAATATTATGTTATGTGCGATTGAAATTCTTCCTTTTTTGCTTAGTGTTTTTATCGATCAATTTTTGTTTCCGCTGATGAGTAGAGTAGATTCAAAAATTTTTTTTTTTTAACATATTACATAAGTAGTTTGAATATACAAGTAAAAATATACATGGTATCAAAGTTGAAGATATTATAGAAGAGGAGAGTATGGGTTTTTTGTCCAGGTGAAATCGAATTTGTAGTTTCATACTTCAAAGTCAGCAGGATGGCATTCTATGGTTTGAGACTTGAGTACACCCTAGAGGGAAGCTCGAATTACATAGCTTGGAAGGATAGGGTGGAGGTAGTGTTCAAAGACAATGGGCTGAAGGAATTCATAGATCATTACACTCTGAAGCCTCCAGTATCTAATGCTAAAGATCTAGCTAAATGGAGAAAGTGTGTGGAAAAGGCAAGAAGGATTATCCTAGAAGGAGTTCAAGATCATATTGTCTCGAATCTCGATGGTAAGGAAAATCCATTTTCAATGTGGAAGGCATTGATGGACCTATTTCAAAATAACAGTGACCACAGGAAGCTGGAACTAAAGGACAAGCTTAGAAAGATCAATGTGGAGAAGGGAAACTCAATTTCGAAGTACTTGACCAAGTTCACCCGATGTTGATATGAGCTTGGAAGTTTTGGTATTACTGTTGCAGAAGACGATATGGTAAGCCTAGCACTTCTAGGACTTCCCAAGAGTTGGCACAGTTACTAGGACCCAGTTAATGGGAGGGAGAAGCTACTAGAGTGGGAGAAATTATGGTTCGAGTTGGTGTAAGAAGAGATTCGGCAGAACACAGGAGACAGATCCTCATTAAAGCATTATGATGAGGAGAATTGTGCCTTAGCTGGTAAGGCAAAGAAAGGGAAGGCGAATTCATCCCATTCCAAATCAGATTCTTATCAAGGCGAAAAGAAGGACATGTCAAAAATAAAGTTTTTTCATTGTCACGAGTTGAGACACTTTGCCACAAAATGTTTGCACAAGAAGGTCGGTAAGAAGCCCTCAGGAGGAGAAGCAGGTGAATCTCTTGCTTCACAGTTCCAATTGGATTTTACCCTCATCGTTTGTATGGTGTCATCGATGATGGGTCATGTGTGGTGCCTAGACAATGGAGCTTCATTCCATATGACTGGTAACAAATATATCTTCAATAACTTGGAGGAGAAGGATATCCAGATGCATATCGAGATGGGTGATGATGGGAGGTATAGAGCAACTAGAATCGATACAGTTACCTTTCACAGGGAGTTTGGATCTCCCCTAACTTTGCAAGATGTTATGTATGTTTTGGGTTTTAAGAAGAGTTTGGTTTCTATTTCTGTGTTGGAGAATAGAGGCTTTGATGTTGCATCATGGTGCTTTGAAGATCTGGCAGCAAATTTCTACAGGGCTTCCCAAGAGTACAGTAGAGTAGAGAGACACATGTAAAGGGTTTACACTGAGGAAGTACACCAAAGTTTCCTTTCATGACAAAGATAGTCGAGCACAAGTGATCCTTGATCGAGTTCACTCAAATGTGTGTAGAACATTCTCGACAACATCCATGGCCAAGCATAGGTATTATGTAATATTTGTTGTGGTTTTTCTCATTAGTGTTGGATTTTCTTCATGTAGAAGAAAGATCAGACGTTCACTAAGTTTTGTGAATTTAAATCACTTGTTGATAAAGATATTGGCAAGAAATTTAAAGCTCTTAGAATTGATAATGGTGGAGAGTATGTGTCAAATGAGTTCAGACAATTCTATGCATTAGAAAGCATTTGATGGGAGTTGATAGCACCTCATAACCCACAATATAATGGGGTGGCTGAAAGGAAGAAAAGAAGTATTGTGGGAGTGGCATGGGTGATTGTTGGCTTAGTGGGTCCTAACCTAGGTTTAGAGTTATTTGCACCAAACAAAACCTTACACTATTGGCCCTTTTAGCATCAATCTGCAGAGCGCAAACTGAAGTCTCACCCGAAGCAGTATGGGGGGATGCTGGAACCAAGTTTCCGCACCCAGAGATCAATGTGATGTCATTTTTTGCCCTAATCTATCTTTGTGTAGATCAATAAGCATTTAAGGCTTATCGATATAACTCCCTTTATTCAGCCCCTAATCCTCCACGAAGGTCTACGACTGTATTTCGCAGACCTTTAATAGACTAACCAGCTATTTACATGCACCAAATATTATTCTTAACCCAGTAATTACCCTGATCACCTTAAGTGTTTGATAACTTCAACGTACAACAAGATAATATTCAAGTAAACAATTAACGTTAATTGTGTTCATATAACAATATGGGTTAGGTAAAATCATGCATTAATACATCATTATTTCATAAACCCATCATTCATTACAACATAAAGCGCATTCATTCATAATAGAAGTAAATAGGTGAAACTCAGGAATTTCAGCAATAATATTATTTATTAATATTTTGTTCAGCTTACAAACTCAAAACTTCCCTGTGCACTCGCCTGCAGGGGTCCACGCAGTCAGCTGCAGGGGTCCGCACACTCAGCTACGAACTCTACTCTACGTCTCTACGCAAATAGCTATAGAGCCTTTCTTCCTACTCTTCTTCACTAACTCTTTAGACTTCTCGCATAGACCAACTTCATTACCTGCCTTAGACATCCTAAGACACGCCTATTTATACATTCCCATGGTCCGTGGACAATGGATAGATCTTCAAAAGCCGACTCAACTTACATAAAAGAGGATAAAACCCTTTTTGACTCTTTAATTATCTGTGTGCTCTGCGACCACAATTTGTGGAGACTTTACATCTTTTTGCAACAAAACTTGGGCTTTTGCCCCAAAATTGACCCTAGGGGACCCCATCCCACTAGGCCTCCAACACCAAGATCATGACTCACCCTCGAGTCACTTTGTTGGCGTGAAGATCTTATTGCGAAGATCCCTTAGCTCCACTTGTGCAACTGCTACTTCAGCTATGCTTTGTGTGGCAGCTTACTTGATCTTCTCTACCACCTACTTTGTGGCTGGTCTTGCACCATCCTGCTTGATTTTTCTGTTGTGCACTCTGCAAGTTCACCAATTTCTCATGAATGTTGATGGAGACAATGTAAGCCTCATCCAACCAAGGCCCCAATCTAGCCTTGATTATTTGTTCTTTCTTATGTGATGCTTCCACCTGTCTAAGTAGCTGCTTTGCCTCCTGCAACTTGGCAAGGCGTTGTGTTGTAGCAATGTTGCATGTCGTTGCCCTAACTTCATCATATTGTTGCTGGAGCTCACAGACTTCTGTATTCAATATCTACAAGTTGGTATCCTCCTACAGAGTCATTACTACCTCCATGGCTTGCTCAAATAGTGCGGTGCAGTCCCTAACCACGGCATCCATTGACGCGACTCCATATTTCATAGTGGCTTCACACTGTTCCTTACCTCTGGCATGGTTGAAGGTTGTGACTTCAACTCCAATTCAGTTATCTTTAGCTTCAACTCAAACTAAACCCTGTCCACTTATGCCTTGTGTCACGCACGCCCGTAGCAAGTTTTCTGATCTTTGCCTCCAATGGTGCATCCTTCGAGATATGAAATTCTAGCACCATTCTACATGCTTCTACTACTGCGTCCACCATCTGGGCACTCTGTGCCTAGATTATGTCCTTGAACTTTAGCGCCTCTATCTTCAAGTGAATATATGTTCATTTTTCACCTGATATTCACTGATGAGGCTGAGCATGGGCTGCTCCCATGCCCAGAACTCTGTTGTCACACCTGCCTACAACGTGTGAAGATACTCAATTGGGGGCGTGGCTAGGTTTAGGCCAATGTTATTCAAATAACTCATGATGAACTTGTCATCAGCTGCCTCCATGCTCAAGGATCCATCTACAGCGCGAATTCCTGGAGATCCACTGATCAAACCATCTCTGTTGCCTGAGTGGTCCCTGGTGCCAAGGTCGTTGATGTAGCATTGATCTGCCCCATGCCTACTTGAATCCAATTCATCTAAATCTGTAGCTCATGCAGATCCTTCTGAATGGTACTCAGTGCCTGTTGTTGCTACTGCTCGAACTGTTGCAATAGTTCTGTGGTGGTATCGCATACCTTATCACTAATCGCATCAAGGTCACCATCTGTCAGAGTGATTGGATCCAATGATGGCTTGGTCTCTTTTGATTTCTTCTGCAACCCTTCCTTTCCTTTCTCTCTGTATCGTTTGATTTGAAAGGGAGTGCTCTCCTGCTCCTCTTGACCACTGCCGCCCTTCTCTAACTACTCTTCGTCCTCTATTTGGGGCAAAGGACACTTACCACTACACTCAGAGTCGCTCTCCTCTTGTTTGGCCTGCTGCTTCGCAGCATGCTCTGCTTCCACCCAGGCTTTCTTCTCGGCCTCTTTTCTCCACTTCTGAGCTAACAGCTAAAAATTCTTCTTGGATGCTTCCTTATTTTTCTTGTATGCAGATTTGTTGGTTCCTGCAACAAAATCGAATGGACTATGCCAATCTATTAGCCAATGCTTAATGACCTCCTAAATAGCGTCTTCTGTAGCTAGGGAAGGCAGGTCAAACCATTTTTGTTGCGGATCCTTCTACGCTCGGATGTATACGTGGTGGAAGTCATCTTTAAACTTCACATACTCTAAAAGCTACTCAAACATGATTGGAGACAACTGTGGCTTCTGATTGATGGCCATGTGAATTCTTGCCTCCATCAGCACCCAAAAGACTTTGGTCTTTGTGATGCACATGGCATCCTTTGTTTCCTAGAGGGAGGGAAACTATGCAGCCTCCGGTAAATCCTTATCCACAAGAGGAAACTAACTGTCCTCCGACAGATCCCAAGAGACGAGCACAATGGAGAGAAACAACCACGAATAGTGGAATTTTTTACTCTCGTCCTCTGCCTCTTGACAGTTTGTGAGGAACTCGCTACAAAGTTAGTGTGACCAATTGAACTGCACGCCCTCCACGCACTATGCAACCAAAGAAATTACTAGCACCAAAACTTCATCCGCGCGAAATTTTCTCATAACTTTTGTGGAAATATTCACCGCGGGGTCGGTGATTGAGGTGATAGAGTACCTGCATGGCTTCTTCTCAAGCTTGAATTTATCCTTCATTTTCCCTCTGAGGTCGTGCTCACTCATCTTTCCGCCAAACTCCTTGGTTGGATTCAACCCTGAGTGTGGCAACAACGTGATTCGATGGATCAACATATTGATAATGGGGATTAGCGTGCTCAGCCACAAACAATCATCATGTACCATGGTTAGCAACTTCTTGATCACAATTAAGTTGATGTTGGAGCAGTGGTAGTGGGGCACCCATAACAGGTTCAGTAGCCCTGACTGATTTACTCTGCGAATCCATTCCACTGGCTCCAGCGTGGTGACACCTGATTATTTTTAGAATGCTTGCTTCATGTAGTTCTCTATTGCCGATTGGGGGAACCTCTCATGGTCTGCCAAGTCGCAATCTTCCAGCTTGAGATGGGGAACCCACACCAAGTGCGGACCTTCAAAAGTGATGTTCTCCAGTAGCAGGGGTGTATTGAGTAGGAATTTTCTTACATCTAGGTCCTTAGGGACCTTCACTTTTCCCTTGCATGGAGGGATATAAATCAGAAACTTGGATATTGGATCCATTCCCTCGATTTTTATGTCCTCCGCGCCCTACTCAGCCACCAAATCCACCACTTTCCCTTATCCTTAGTGCTCAGTTTTTCATTCTTCTCAGCCTGGGTAGCAGCATACTTCCTCGGCGACTCACATACTGGCATGGGTGTCTTCTGCTTGTCCTTATTAGGTTTGGGCACTTCTCTTACTGGTGTATGCTTTGGCCTAGGCGACCTCAGCGTTGTAGGCACAACAGTTGGAGCGTCATTGCTCATTACCTATGGAGCAGCTCCCTTAGAGGAGACAGTCCCACCAGTATTGACAATCTCTCCTGGTCCGGACAAAGTGCTAAGAATAAACTGCTAGGTATCCTCGGGTAACATATCAAATAAAGAAGTAATGACTAAATCAGTGAAAAACTGAGGATTCATAAACAGTCAACAACTTAACACAGAAATTCTAAGGATTCAAAGTGTTTTTCACTGGATGGCCACACATAATTTATAGGAAAATTTGAATTCAAAGTCGATCGTTACCCCCAAAATCCATCCATAATTGTTGATTTAGTAGTAGATCTCCCAATATTTTAGCCTTAAATTATTTAAATGCCGCTCCCCCCCCCCCCCCCCCTCTCCTCTTAATCGTCTCCAGGCAGTTAAAACATGAACAGTGATGGTAACGGTTACTTTCTAGCAACGTTGCGCGGTCTCTCCTCCTATAGTGTATCTCCCTTCGCACTTCTTCTAGTACTATGACATCATTTGTTTTCGTGCATCCCCCCTGTCATGTAGCTCTATAAACCGAGCAATGTAGTTTATATTCCTGCACCTCCTTGCAGTTGCCTAGAGTGATAAGACTATGCTACCATCATGTAGTCATTGGGCCAGATCCTTGTTGTTATCCCTCACTAATTTCTCAAGGTAAAGAAAGAATCATCGAGGTAACCACAAACCAACTTTTGGGCATAGGCTCTAGCCAACCTAGGCTCAGAGAGGGCTCTCTCTATATGAATTAGCTTTGTTTGCTGGGATCTCAAGCTAGTTATGAATGTTCAGGGGGTTTTTTATTTATATTTGAGATTGGGTGGTGGGATTCTTTAAATATATGGATAGAATTATGTCTCTAGACCATTGGGCAATGGAGTCAATAGAAGGGCAGCAGAACTAGATCAACCCACTAAAGTGAATGTTCAAAGGGCAAGCTAGCATAGTAAAGTGCAGGTCTTTCGAACAAGGGGGTAAAATGGTTTGAATTAGGGTGAGAGAGAAATTAAGGGTTCTCAGATCAGGACTTAAACAAGGAATAGGGGGTAATCAAGAGTAAAGGGCAATTAAGCATCCTTTGATCTGGATTAGCAAGAAAAAATCTAAAATAAGGAGCAATAAAGAATTCCTTAACTTAGATATCGGTTGAAAACATTTATAAGCATAGTTATTAAAACATAGTGTAATTAAACAAATTCTAAGATATTGTTCTAGTTATAGCATTTAGATTTAGAAATACATCAAATATTGTGAAAAAACTTTACGAAAGATAACAACAACATGAGAAAATACTTATCTGCACTTCGCTCAACACATGAATCTTGTGAAATATCTTGTCTTTATTCATCAATCCAGCTTGTTGGCTCAGTCAATGATACAATAGATTTACAATTTCTTGATCAAACTTCTATAGAAATGTCTAGGAATCCACCCTAAATACTTCGAATTGTGAAGTATTTATACAAAATTTTTATTACAAAATATCTCAAACTAACTTGAGATTTAATCTAGGAAATAAAAATATCTTCTTGCAAAAAGATAGAGATAACTATTGAACTTCTTTCATGATGTCCCATTTATTGTGACATTGTTGGCCTTTATGGTTTGATTTTTAGCCCTTTATGCTCTTTGTTGTTTGAATTTTCACACTGGAGGCTTTAGTCACTTTAGGCTTTCATCTGATACTCTTTGACACTAATACACTTTTACTTTGATGACATGTCAATATCCTTTACTGTGTTTTTACTTTTACTGTACATTTTAACTTTTTACTGTGTATTTCAATAGTAAATTATTTATTTATTTTATATGTATCAGCATATGGTAATGGATATTGAACAACTTTATGTATGTTTTATTTGTTTGTCTTTTGATTGTATGCTTTGTCTGGTTCCTTTCTTTTAACAGTCAATGTCTCTGTGTGAATCATTTCTTTCATTTTTCTATGTATAACTATTTTCTTCTTCTGAATGAAGGTTTTTTAAATAGATTTCCTTTTGAGTCTTGGATTAAACAAGTTTTTTGACTAGTATCAAAATTGTTTATCCAAGCTCTAGTCTTCTGTTGATTACTTGCAAAATACAACAATCATTAAGAAAACATAGGTTGGAAAGAAAGGCAATTGATGGATTTATTGCACAGGGATGCCTGGGGAAGGAGTCGTGGAAATTTTTTGAAAGTAATCGGAGGTCGAATTGTGTTGTAGAGGTTCAAGGTGGCACTAGAAGGGTTTGATAGGTTTTACTGTGAAACAGGGCAAAAGGAATGAAAATGAAGGTTTTCAGGGTTTTAACAGACAACCTTTTAAATTTGGCGCAGAATTAGTTAAGTGAATAGTGATGGTTTCTCAGGTTGAGCGGGGAGGTGGTTTCCCAGGCCATCGCACTGCTTTTGTGGTGAAGGTGGTATTGCGTAGGGGTCACCCGATCTACCTCCACGCTTGACATGTAGCATTTGGGGTTCGGGGGAAAACCACTTTATCGGGTGGGTAACGATCAGCCATCGGGCACGGTCGATATGGATGTGGACTGTCAAATGAGGGGGATGGTGATTAGATAGTAGTCAAGCGAGGGAGGTGCTCGAGTGACAAAAGCATGGCCTTCAGGGAAGCCCAAGCTTTAATCCTCGGCAAATTGGGATTATTTAAGACTTTAATCACAGATTTAATTGATTGGGCAGGGTTTAATGATGGGATTTAACTTCAGGTAATGGTCAAGCATCGGGTGATTCCGATATGGCTGTGAATCATTAGATTTGGGCGCTGACAATTGGACGGCAGTCAAGTGGTGAAATAGCACGGATGGGATGGGGAAAATTTTTAGGGGACCTGAGGTTTTAATCACAAGTGGTTTGTGATCAATTATAGGTTAAATACGGGATTAAATTGATGAGAAGGGTTTTAATGAATTGGGACCATGTGTTTAAATAGATGGATTTTCTTAACTTTATCGAGGGTTGGTGAGTTAAGAGGGGTTCGTCGGGGAAGTATGAAGTAGAGGGTCAACTATAGTTTATATTTAAACTAAGGGTTGGGGGTATTTATTTATGGGATTTAATTAATATACGGAAAAAAAGTATATTGGGGAGGTAATACATTAGGTTATGTTAATATGAAATGAATGTGTGGGAATCTAAAATACACTAGGCATAGTGTAAAATATGATTTTTAGGTGCAATTTGTGCATTGCGATTCCCTACATAATCATTTAACACTTCTACTTAGGATAAATCCTTTTTGTGGGTTTTTGAGTGAAAATGGTACTTAACATGGAATTTTTAATTTTCATAGGCAAATGGTGTTTAACCTTAGGAAAAGGAGTTTTATTAGGGTAATGACGGGAAATGACTTTTATGAAGGGAATTCTAGCACTTAATGTTCATAAGTCATTGAGTCAAGGGTTTGATCCCACCAAAAGTCAGAGAAATGCTCTGAGCCTCTTTGACTTGAGGATTAAAAGTACTAGAACATGCTTGTGGATAAGAAATTAGTAAGTATAGGGGAAAGAATGACTGAGGGGGAGTTAATTAAATTAACTTGTAAACCTTTGCTTTTGCCTTCATAATTGATCATACATATTAGCACATATGTCTAAGCATGATGAATGTGTTTTGATCCAATCAACTTTATAATTCAACAACCTTTGTTCTACTTAACCATTACCTACCCTAACATTTTATTCTTCTTTATACTTATTTGGGTGCATTTAGGCTAGCATACCTTTTTCTTTCCTTCTCTTTTATAAAACAAACTATCTACTTCTAACCTTATATCTTCCAAGGGCTAAGATTAAACTGATGAGCTCCTTTTATTTCTCTACCTATCTATTGATCTGCCAAGATTAAGTTGTTTGCTAAAATTTTATTCTCTAACTATAAACATAAAATTCGAAGCATGACATAGTCAAGATGAAGCATTTTGACTACCATGGTTTGTGGCTTGTGTGACAAGCTACACACAACCATTATTTACAGAAGAAGTAACATAGTAGTGGCATTGGACTTGCACACTTACATGATCTATTTTTGTATTTGGGGTTCATATATTTTCATTTTTTTATCTTTTCTTATTGTTTTTGTCCTTTTGTTTCTTTTCTGTCCTTTGATTATTCTTTTAGGACATACCCTCTTTACATTTCTTAATTCTAATATAGAAACATTTGCAGAAAGCAAATGTATGTATAATATTATAGTACTGACCATAGTCAATTCAAAATTATGAATCCTACTATTATTGGACCCTAATAGTGGCTTCATATGGGGATGGCATCTCCTTGTGAGATGTCAAGAACACCTTCAACTAGTAGCCTGATCCATTGGGCCAATCCCAAACATGTATATTCTTTGTTGTATAATCTCTGTGACTGAAACTTTTGAACTGAAAATACACCTTTTTTTGCAAACTGAAATCTGACACATGTTGTACTAAAATCTGATCTGAGATAAACTTGCTGTTGAAAAACTGAATTTATTCAAATTGAAATCCTACCTACTTACTCTAATCATTTGTTCAACTGCTAGTTAGGTAAAATGAAACAGCCAATGCAACCATTCAAGCATCATATACATTGGTGGATTTTGTTGCTTGTGCTTGTTTGTGATTAAAACTGAAGTTCTACAGCCCAATATAACCTTGTCGACCAATGAGAAGATAAGGAAATACTTGATTTCCTTTGTGGACTCTAAAAACTGTACAAAAGGATCTTCCAAAATATATACACTATTGTTCAACTGATTTAAGCAACTGTACAATTGTTCTGGATGGCCTCCATGCCATGAAACTGAAATGTCATTTTCATCTTTATCACCCTACAGATTTTCAGATAAGCTTTGTGATGATATTTCTAGTGATTGAAATGTTTGACTTGTGAAACCTTTATGATCTTGATCTTGAATCTCATAGTTAGTTAGAGAAGAAAAATTTTGATTACATCCATCATCTAACATATCAGCCATTGGATCATAAAAAACTTGGAAGGATTACTGCAACTTATTAGACATACGGTTTAAATGAAACTTCATATATTTCTACAAGTTGCTCATCCTTTCTTTTAAAGATTTTATACCATATTTCCTTTAAAAACTGAAATGATTCAAAATATAGTGGTATAGAACTTTCCTGTGTCATCTAATCAGATGTTTCAATAGAATCTGATAACTGCACTTGTGAAATTGAGGAATCTTGATTAAGATTTTCATTGTCTTCTTTGTTGTCAATATCAATACCTAAAGACTGTTGATTTTGGATTACTTTATAGTTTTCTCTGATGAACTAAAATGAAGCAAAACAAAGAGGCAAAGAAGCTTCACTTATTTCCCAATTTTCTGCACTTTCTTCCTCACTTTCACAGCTGATATGAATAAGATGATCACTATTTTCATGTTGCTGAAACTGAATTTCTTTATTTCCCAAACTAGTTTTTGATTTCTCTGTAAAGTTAGTTTGGATTTGAAGAACATAATTATCATCATATTGATCATATTTAGGCGGATCATTAAAAGAAGTAATGTCATCAAGCATACACATTAGATCAGCAGATTGCCTCTCCACATATTTCTCTATAAATATATCTTCTGATCTATGGTAGTTGGAATTAGCAGGAATTTGTTCATGGCTATCAACCTCTTCTTTTTGTGAAATAAATGTGTCATGGTGATTTTGAGCAAAAAAATTATCTTTCATGGTGATCTTCTGTATCCTTTCCTCTATTTTTCTTACCAAAATGTTGAGTTTTACCTCTGTAATGTTGTTCTTCTCTACTCCTGCTTTCAACTTTTCTCTTCTAATTTGCAAATTAACTTTTACATCTATTGCAATGTTCTGCATCTGTTCTAGTGTTGAGGGGTTTCTTTCTCTTAGCTGAAATTCTATCTCTGGATCAAATGCTTTTAGAGAATGCAAGAGAGTTGAATCGGGAGGAGGTCTTATATTTGATGGCATTGAATAATAAACTTGACTAAATCTGTTAGAAAATTGTTGTATTGTTTCATTGGGTTGTCTTTTTAACTTTCTTCTATGATCACAAAAAGATTAACCTTGATTGTCCATCTATCAAGGAAAATTTTGGTAAGCTGTTGGAAATTTGAGATGCTTGCAATAGGTAGATTCTTGAACCAACTCTTTACTCTGCTTTGCAAAGAGAGAGCAAAAAGTCTGATTCTAACATCATCTTCATCAATCTCAAATAAGTCTAGATAACTCTCAAAACCTTGAATATGTTTTTGGGTAGTGATTTTACCATCTTCTCCATCAAACCTAGGGAGATACTTGTAATAATTATCAAGGAAATCATGGAGTGTAGGAGGTAAGATGAGTGGCTTATACCTATCAAGAACTTTACAAGGTACAGGAATATGTATAGGGATTGTAAGATCATTCTTGATTATTTGAGATTTCTTGATTTGAAAATGATCATCATAAGATTCAAAAGAATGCTACTGAAATGGATAAGGAGGATATATATTTACAATTTTCAAAGGAAAATAATAAAAAATTAATCTAAGATCTTCTCTAAAATACAATATACATTGAAAAACTTTCTTGATGAGAAAGAACATAATGTCTTAGATAAAAATCCAAGTTAAAAGCTTGATATTTTCATACTGTTCTTTGAGGTTCATTCCTCCAGTGGAGTCTCGATTGTGAAATTGATTTGAAGCTGACAGGTGGATGATTTTAACCTTTATGTGTCTGATCACTGTCCACCATCATAGATCAGATCTGAACCTGTAAAATATTTCTGAATAAAATGCTAGTCTTCCCTAGTATGGTCGCCACTATGTTATCACTCAGTAATTTCTCAAGGTTAAAGAAAGATATCACCGAAGTAACCACAAACCAATTTTTGGGCATAGGCTCTAGCCAACCTAGGCTTAGAGAGGGCTCTCTCTATATGGTTTAGCTTTGTTTGTTGGGATCTTAGGCTAGTTATGAATGTTCAGGGGGTTTTATGATTTTTATTTGAGATTGGGTGCTGGGATTCTTTAAACAGATGGATAGAATGATGTATCTAGACCATTGGGCTATGGAGTCAATAAAAGGGCAGCAGAATTGGATCAACTCACTAAAGGGAATGTTCAAAGGGCAAGCTAGCAGAGTAAAGTGCAGGTCTTTGGAACAGGGGGGTGAAATGGTTTGAATCAAGGTGAGAGAGCAATTAAGGGTTCTCAAACCAAGATTTAAATGAGGAATAGGGGGTAATCAAAAGAAAAGGGAAATTAAGAATCCTTTGATCTGGATTAGCAAGAAACCATTAACTTAGATATCAGTTGAAAACATTTATAAGCATAGCTATTAAAACAAAGTGTAATTAAACAAATTTTGAGATATTGTTCCAATTATAGCATTCAGATTCAGAAATACATTAAAGATTGTGGAAAAACTTTAAGGAAGATAACAACAACATGAGAAAATACTTGTCTGCACTTCGCTCAACACATGAATCCTGTGAAATATCTTGTATTTATTCATCAATCCTGCTTGCTGGCTCAGTCAATGATATAATAGCTTTACAATTTCTTTATCAAACTTCTATAGAAATGTCTAGGAATCCACCCTACATACTTCGAGTTGTGAAGTATTTATATAAAAGTTTTATTACAAATATCTTAAACTAACTTGAGATTTAATCTAGGAAATAAAAATATCTTCTTGTAAGAAGATAGAGAGAGCTATTGAAGTTCTTTCATGCTATCACATTTATTGTGGTACTGCTGGCCTTTATGGTTTGATTTTTAGCCCTTTATGCTCTTTGCTATTTGAATTTTCACGCTGGAGGCTTTAGTCACTTTAGGCTTTCATCTGATACTCTTTGACATTGATACACTTTTACTTTGATGACCTGTCAATATCCTTTACTGTGTTTTTACTTTTACTGTACATTTTAACTTTTTACTGTGCATTTCAACAGTAAATTATTTAGTTTTTTATATGTATCATCATACTGTAATGGATATTGGTCAATTTTTTGTATGTTTGATTTGTTTGTCTTTTGACTGTATGCTCTATCTAGTTCCTTTGTTTTAATAGTCAATATCTCTGTGTCAATGATTTCTTTCTTTGTTCTGTGTATAACTGTTTTCTTCTTCTGAATGAAGGTTTTTTAAATAGATTTCATTTCGAGTCTTGGAGTAAACAAGTTTTGAGACTAGTATCAAAACTATTTATCCAATCTCTAGCCTTCTGCTGATTACTTGCAAAATACAACAATCATTAAGAAAAAATAGGTTGGCAGGAAAGGCAATTGATGGCTTTATTGCACAGGGATGTCTGGGGAATGAGTTGTGGCAATGTTTTGAAAGTAATCAGAGGTTGAATTGTGTTGTAGACTTTTAGGGTGGTGTCGGAAGGGTTTGATAGGTTTTACTGAGAAATGGGGAAAAAGGAATGAAAACGAGGGTTTTTAGGGTTTTAACGAGCAACTTTTTAAATTTGGCGTAGGATTAGTTAAGTGAACAGTGATGGTTTCTCGAGTTGAGTGGGGAGGTAGTTTCCCAAGCCATCGCACCACTTTTATGGTGAAGGTGGTATTGAGGAGCGGTCACCCGATCTACCTCCGCGCCTAACATGTAGCGTTTGGGTTTCAAGGGAAATCTGATTTATCGGGCGGGTAATGATCAACCATTGGGCACGGATGATATGGCTGTGGACCCTCAGATGAGGGTGATGGTGATCGGATGGTAGTTGGGTGAGAGAGGTGTGTGGGTGATAAAAGCATGGGCTGCGGGGGGGCCCAGAGCTTTAATCCTCAGTGGATTGGAATTATTTAAGACTTTAATCATAGGTTTAATTGATCGGGCAGGGTTTAATGATGGGGTTTAACTTCGGGTAAAGATCAGGCGTTAGGTGAGCCCGATATGGCTGTGAGTCGCTGGATTTGGGCGTTGACAATCATATGGCAGTCAGGTGGTGAAATAGCACAGATGGGATGGGGAAATGTTTAGGGGGCCCAAGGCTTTAATCACAAATGGTTTGTGATTAATTATAGGCTAAACACGAGATTAAATTGATCAGAAGGGTTTTAATGATGTGGTGTTCAGATATTCTGACACATAGGAATAGTTAGGTATAACTTGGTCTAGTATAAAGTTAGGTAAAGTGTGTTTCTTTACTATGTACATTTGTAACTTACAATCCGACAGTCACGATATGTAGTGATCCGACGGTTCATTCTCTCCTCGGTATTACCGACACTTCATCCGTGGCTTAACACCCGATTGGTCCATGAATTCTATTTAAAGCGCATGGAGAGTCATTTGTAGGTTAACCGTTCACGAGAGAAGCTTATGTAAATTTTCATTCTTTTATTAATAAATTGCCTGAAGTGGCCGCGTTGGCTCAGGCCGTGGACTGTTTCCCTCTTTGAGGGTTTTAACCACGTCAAAATACTGGTGTATTGATCTTTGATCTGTTTGTGAGTGGTGTCCTTTTGGTGTTCTGTTTGAGGAACTTACCCTGTAAATTCCTACATGGTATCAGAGCTATTTGAGGGCCGCGTCCGTTGGTGATCCAAATCTGAAGCCGGTACAACTGCATCCGACTGCCATCTCCTAGATATGTTGTTTCTGACTGCTTTCGGGCCGAGAGGACTGCTCTATTATTTTAGGAGCATCTGTTCCAGTGAGGAACCCATTTCGTTTCACGCGAAAAGGTTTCCAGTAGCCCTAGCTGCGTCATTTTTAAGATCTGGAGGTATACAGTGTTTATTTGCAGTTTACAGTTATTTTCTCTCTGTTTATTTCGGTTTCATTTTGTTTAGCTTTTTTTTATTACCGGATCTATACCTTTCATTTCTGTGTATGCTCTTTTCCCTGCGAATCTGTGTGATCTGGGCAAATCAGAAACAGAAAGGAAGGATTTTTCTCATGTGTATGCTCTTTTCCCTGCGCCTTAGTG
>APFE030405404.1:127254-145979 GCA_000404065.3 Pinus taeda
TCATGAGTTTCCTTTACTACCCTTTCACCATTAGTAAGTATTTCTTGTAGAAAATTTGTCAAATTTGTCTTCAAATCTGCCATGTCTATCTTCAAATTTGTCTTCAAATATGCCATGTCTGTCTTCAAATCTATCTTCAAATCATCCATCTTAGCTTCCATGCCATTCATCTTAGCTTCCACGCCCTTTATCTTAGATTCCACGCCATTTATATTAGCTTCTGTTAGCTTTTGTGAGAGTGACATTTGTTGCACTTGGTCTTGTAATTTTGATATATCATGTAGCATTTCTTCTTCTTCTTCATGAGTCATGCTAGAGCTTTCAGGTTGCTTACTAGGTTTTTTCATTTTCTTTCCTTGGGGCATCAATTACCGATAATAATGCTCTACTATGCCCTTTGAATTCCTTCACAATAATTTTTCAAACCAAGCTTAAGCAAAAATTTAAAAAAATCTACACACCTTTTTTCACTTTGTAAGAGCTTGATATTTCCTCTAATGTATCTCTATAATTTTGGATCACCCGGTTCTGAAATTGCGACCTGTAGTAGCCTTCTATGTCCTCTTTCCAATGCCACCAATCTGATCCAAATTGGATTCTCCAAGGAAGAGTTATTCCAAATCTCCCACAATGACCTGATTATAGACTATTTTAGTAGAGCGAAATTGTACAACATCCCACATGTCCCTGTTTTGACATTTGGCTCTGAAAAATATATACAAGAAACTACAGTCTGTCCTCTTCCTGTACCTTCTTATGAAATTTCAATCTGATGCTCAGAGAGAAAGTTATGACGATTTTCCCCAGGTCACCTGTTTGGAGTGTAATTCAGCAGTCTGCAAAAAGACCAACTTCCTCATATCATATCTCCGCAAATATAGCGCAAAAAGCTCTAAAATTTGGACTCAGGTTCAACACAATTTCATCTCAAATGGGTTTTTTTTTCGCTTCTGAAACATCGCATAAAAAAAAGTTATAGCGAAAATACCACAATGACCTATTTTTGGAGAAGCAAAACCCTAGAATCCAAAGCTCTGATACCAAATGTTATGAAACCAGCTCATGAAAACATAGAAAAGATAGATCAACGCCTTAGAATTTAGCTTCTTTGAGGGGGAAACCTCATTTACATTACACAAATGAATGATTCTTTGATTATTCAAATGACAAAACCTCCTTTCTATATATAGGAGTCTAAGGAGTCACAATATAACCCAACTGACCTAACAATAATAATATAAAGGCACAAAAATAACAATAGAGGGATTCTATGGGGCACAGTAATAACAATGGGGACAATAGGGGCACAACAATATTAATAAGGGATACAACTACAATAGTAATGGGGTAATCACTAGTATTTTAGGGACCTAACACCCCCTGTCATATAATTCACGAAAATAGGGCAATGATCCTTATCATGCCACTGGTTTTTACATTTTAGGCATCAAACATCTTCGCGCACCTCCGGCCTAGCCACTTTTTTCTTCTTTAAGCTCTGCAACTTGAAGCAGAGGTTCTGCAAATCCACATGAATCTGTTGAACTCCAAACGTCGTGTCCTAGATAGGGGTCTCATGTAACCTCATTGTGATCTCCAATGCTTCTGCCTGAGTCCCTATATTTGGTTGTGACAAAGCAATCCTCAAGTGAGGTAGGATTGTGGCTATAAACCAATTGCGGTGCTGACTCTCCGTGAGATTCATATTGGCTTTGCGGATTCTGCACCTCAGTCTTTGATCCAGCTCCCAGGGAGTTTCGTCAATCCTTTTCATGATTTCATTGAATCCAATGACTGATTGTGATTCAGACTTAGGTTATCGAATTCCTTGTTCAGAGCAGTCTGAGTGTCCGCTAACGATGCCAATAGGTTATCCATGCAGTACTTAATGTACCATGTTAACGCGCAATCTTGTAAAGCAGTAACCAACTGCTCCTTCTTTATATGCTCATCTATAATATTCTAGGCCATCCATACAACCTTCGCAATGAACCAAAACTGATTCAGGTCCTCACTTCCTGAGCCCTTCAAAATGGGTAGCTTCATTATATTCAACATGTTGAATGGTGGCAAAGGTGGTGGTGGTGTGGGCAAATGCATATGTTGTGGAGGTGAGGATGTAGGTGGCATGGGCGGATGAGCTATTCATGAAAAACCCTGCTTTATCAACTGTACAACACTTTGTGGTGAGGCCTATACCTCTCCCTCATCATTGCTCGAAGGAGTTTCTATCAATGGGTTGTATTCATGTATATCCAAACATCAAGGTAGTGGCATAACCCACTTTTCACACAAGAGCATTTTAATCCAAGTATTCAAATATTTCAAATACTTACCTCACGGTCCTTTGAAAAAGCATCGATCTACTTCACTGTAGTTCACTGAGGTATCGACTATGAATTCTGTTACAAATCCTCCTATGACTTGATCAAGCCAGTGATCGACAACGCACACGATCTTACTTTCAGAGGCTTCCAATCTCCGCACTAGCTTTGGGGTCCACACTTATCGGACCGTCAAGCCTCCACCTTCCTTGGTTGTATGCCAATTTAGCGATCCACTCGTATAGTTCAATCAAGAAGGTGTAGAAGAAGATCTCATGTACTTTGTGTATAAGTATCTATCCAACCACTATTCTTTTTTCAGGCGCAGATTTCTATTTTCTTGTGCTGCGAATTTGTGGATCTTTCTATCCAACCACTTCTCAAATTCTTTCTTTGTTGGATTCCTGTGATGTGACATCGCACATCTCTTTATGCAGATCTCGGTCCTGGAAACAGAACCATTTGTTATCTTAGTTGGTCTTCACCCAGGTTCAGAGTTATTTACGCCAGACAAATCCCTACACTACTGGCCCTTTCGGCATCAATCTGTGGAGCGCTGACCGAAGTCTCACCCGAAGTAGTCTGGGGGGATGCTGGAACCAAGTTTCTACACCCAGAGATTAGTGTGATGTCATTTTATTCCCTTTATTTGTCTTTGCGCAGATCAATAAGCTTTTAAGGCTTATCGATATAAATCCCTTTATTCAGACCCTATACTTCCGTGAATGTCTACAACTATCTTTCTCGGACCTTGAACAAACTAGTCAGCTATTTACATGCACCAAATATTGTTCTTAACCTAGTAATTACCCCAATCGACTTAAGTGTTCGATAACTTCAACTTACAACAAGATAATCTTTGCGTAAAGAATTAATGTTAATTGTGTTCATATAAAAATATAGGTTAGGTAAAATTGCACATTAATACGTCATTATTTCATAAACCCATCATTCATTACAACATAAATCACATTCATTCATAACAGAAGAAAATAGGCGAACCTCAGGAATTTCTGCAATAACCTTCTTTATTAATATTATGTTCCGCTCAGACTCAAAGCTTCCCTATGCACTCAGCTGCAAGTGTCTGTGCACTTAGCTACGAACTCTACTCTAGGTCTTTGTGCACACAGTTGCAGAGCCTTTCTTCCTACTCTTCTTCGCTAAATCTCTAGACTTCTCCCATAGACCAACTTCATTACTTGCCTTAGACATCATAAGGCACACCTATTTATACAGTCCCATGGTCTGTGGACCATGGGTAGATCTTCAAAAGCTGACTCAACTTACATAAAAGAGGGTAAAACCATTTTTGACTCTTTAATTATCTACACACTCCGCGACCACAATTTGCAGAGACTTTACATCTTTATACAACAACATTTGGGCTTTTTCCCCAAAATTGACTCTGGGGACCCCATCCCAGCTGTGACCTTCCATGATCAGGGCCTACCATTACACTTGTGGGATGAAGCATGCAACGCATCTGTTTATTTGCAGAATAGAAGCTGTGATCAAATTCTCAGGATGAGTACACTGGAAGAGGATTTTTCTGGGAAGAAACCAAATGTGGCACAGTTCAGGCTCTTTGGTTCATCAGTCTACTTCCATGTTACCAAATTTTCACAGAAAAAGCTAGAACCAACAGCTGAGTTGGGCATATTTGTGGGGTACACTGATACACCTCACAACTATCGGGTGTACCTGCCAACCAACAGGATGACAGTGGTTTGCAGAGATATGAAGTTAGATGAAGAGAAGGCCATGAGATGTTCCCTTGATAGGGAGCTTCAGCTACATGTGGCTGAGAATATTTTAGCTCCAAAGGAGGAACCTCAGGATGATGTGGATAAGCCACATGAAGAGGAGCAGGGAGTGGAAACACCCACTCATGCAGAGTCTTCCATAGATGGGAGAAAGTGCACTAGAGAGGTTGATAGGTTATTACATGATACTAGAGAGAATGTGGGAGCGCCCACATCATAGCGTAGGTAGAGGAGGTCACCAAAGAGGTACATTGGCTACGTGGCTTTGATGAGGGGGAGTGTAGAGATTTAGCCATCCTCTTTTGAGGAAGTAGTGTAACAACCAGTTTGTGTTAATGCCATGGTTGAGAAGTATGACTCCATTATCAGGCACAGTGTTTGGGAAGTGGTCCCAAGACTGGAAGACAAGTCAATTATGAGTTCTAGATGGATTTACAAGGTAAAGCGAGCAACTATTGGTAGTGTGGAGAAACAAAAGGCCAGGTCTATGTCTAGAGGGTTCTCTTAAGTGGAGAGGATTGATTAATGTTGGGCAACGGATCCTCCCATTGTAGGTTTTTGGGGCTTGTAGCCCAAATTTTGGTCAAATATAATGTAAGACCCCGCAAAATGCGGGCGCAAAGTGTGAGATTCTAGGGTTGTTTGCCCCAAAGTATTGTAATTTAATATAGAATGTGTCGGCCCACCCATGGTCCATAGAAATGGGAATGTATATATAGAGCGAGGCTCTAAGTGTAGAAGTTAGTTTTTTGCTAGTCTTGATCTAAGTATTATGGGTTTTTGAATGCGATATTCGCTCTGAGTCTGTAAGTCCAAGTCTTGGGTTGTAGGAGTAGGAAGAGGCTCTGCAACTATGTGTGCAGAGGCCTATTAGAGTATGCAGCTGTGTGCATGGATCCTTGCAGCTGAGTGTGCAAGGCAGAATTGGGATTGTAACCAGATAGAAGAGTAATAAAAGCTAAGTTGATTCTGAAATATTGTGCATCTGTTCATAGATCTATATGTTTATTCTTCTATTATATGTTTATTCATCTCCTTACAGTTTATGATTGCACAAGCTTGTTATGAATGTTGAATGATTGATAAAAATATTGGGCCCACAAAATTAAGCAAATATCTATAATAATAATGCAGTAAGGATAAGGGATCTATATCGTGCCCCTTCACGATCCTTACAAAGCTACACGAAGATTGGACAACTGCATAGTGTGAGTGCACAAGATCGGTTTGCAAACTTCCTAGACTTCATCAATACATCCCTAGGGTGCGGAAACCTAGTTCCAGTACCCTCCCATACTATCTCAAGTGAGACCTCAGTCCGCGCACCGCGGACTGTTACCAAAAGGGCTGGTAGTTTCGGGATTTGTTTGGCCAAATCACTTCTAAAACTGGGTCAGGCCCCAACAAGCCAACAAATGGTTTCATTGCTAAGACCAGGATCTACCTAAGGGATGTCTGATGTCGAAACACTGGAATCCTACAAAGAAGGAAATTGAATATTGGTTGGATCAGAAGCTTCAGAAGTTTGTGACACACGAAAACAGAACTCTGCAGATATCTGAGAAGAGGTGGCTGGATCGCTACGTATATACAGAAATCCACGAGATCTTCTTCGCATCCTTCTCTTCAGATCTATATGATTGGATCGCGAGGTTAGCCGACAGCTAGGGGAGGCATAAGCTCAATCAACCGATACTGTGGACTCCAGAGTTAGTGCGCAGACTAGGCGCATCAGAAGATAAGATCGCGCAGGTCATGGACCATTGGCTCGACCAGATAATAGGGGGGTTTATCACTGAGTTCATGATAGACACAACTGTGAGCTATAGTGAAGTAGAACGACGATTTCTCAAGGGGTCGCGAGGTAGGTACATCGAATCCTTGAATACTTGGATTAAGATACTGTTATGTGAAAAGCAGGTTATGCGAGTACATTAATGATTGTAATGATGGGGAGCAGAAGGATATACAAAGGGATTGAAGGATTATGGAACAGTCCTTTAATTTCACCTTCATGAGAGAGTGAGGAAGAGCATGCTCGATTTTCTTCGAGAAGTGCGGTCATTTTGATAAGGCAGCGCATTCCGCAGTTATCACCTCCACTTATGCCACCACCCACTTCACCTACTTCACCTCCATCTTCACCCACCCCACCTCCACCACCCCCATGGTTCAGCATGGCGAGTGCGATCAAGCTACCTGTATTTAGAGGAGTAGGGAATGAGGATCCAGACCAATTCTAGTTTGTGGTAAAGGCAGTGTGGGAAGCACAAGGGATCGCGGATGACAACATTAAGAAGGCCACATTGGTGAGCGTGCTACAGTATTGCGTGTTGACATGGTATATCAAGCACTCGAATGATCACCCAAATGCAAGAATAGCAGAGATCCAGGATGTGTTGAACAAGGAATTTAGCCGGCCAAAATCAGAGACACGGTCAATCATTGGATTTAAAGAGATCGCGATGCTTCCAGGTGAGACCCCCTAGGATCTGGATCAGATACTAAAGACTATGATCCACAAGGATAATATGATGCTAATGAATGTGCAGCACCGCGCATGGTTTGTGGCATCTTTGACACCACACCTGAGGATGGCACTATCACAATAGAAGCTTTCAACCCAGGCCAAAGCATTGGAAAAGGCGATGAGGTTGCATGAAACATCGATATAGGATCTAGGGTTGGGAGTTCAACAGATCCACACACAGCTGCAGACTCTCTGCCTGGAAATGTAGAGCTTGAAGCAAGATAGGTCACCTTGGCCAGAGGCACGCGAAGAAGTATGGTGCATAAAATGTAAAGGCCAGAGCCATGACAAGGATCACTGTCTAGTATTTGCGAACTACTTGGCAGGAGGGCGACCAATGCCATTGAGAACAGAGGCACAAGCAGGGCCAAGTGCAACACCCGCGCTTTGGTGTACGATCTGTCAGGTGGGAGGAAAGCACATGACGGACAACTGCCATTTTTTGTAGAAGTATACGCAGACACCCCAGCAGTTGTTTTGCAATTTTTGTAGATCGGTGAACCACGACGAGCGTACTTGTCGCAACTATGAGTTAATGATGGAGCGCACCCTAGCTTATAGAATGGAGATGGAAATACAAGGTCTTGACCTAGTTGTGGGGATGGCGCGCATTGGAATTCAAGGGCGAGATCGAGGACAAGGAGGAATGGAGCCAGGAAGGGGCCGCAGACAATTAATCTATTACAATTGCAAAGGACCGGGGCACTACGCTTGCGATTGTACCAACCCGACGAGACTATCTTGTTCCTATTGTGCTCAATTTGATCATGAAGCAGTAGATTGTCCTACATTGATCGCGCAGATGCAAGAGAAAGGGGTCCTTCAGCCTACTCCGATGCAGAATATTCAAATGATGAGGTTTGAACCGTGCGAAGAAGACCCAAATGTGAATATGGTGCTCAGAAGTGGTGCGACCACAGGGGAAGATAAGGGGAAGCATCCCAAGGAAGATACATGGGTTCGCAAGGCTCCTACAAAGGAACTTGATTTTGACTCGGAATGTGCAAAGGAGACGTTTATGGAAGCTAAGAAGAGATTTGCAGAGGCCTCTACTTCAGGTAGCAAGGATCAACCAGAGCCAGGAATGGATCCTTCTATGCTTACTACCTTTTTAGAGACATGCATGAAACTGTTGCATGATACTAAGGTGGTTAAAGGACTACAGGAGTTGATATCTAGGTGCGCAGGGTCAGGGGAACCACACATAGTCAGGAAACTAGGAAAGCATACATTACGTACCGGGAGGGAGATGAGATTAATAGCGCAGATTAGCAAATATGAAATGGATCAGGTAATTCTAGACCTGGGTTCGGATACGAATGTGTTACTAAATCAGACATGGGAACGCATGGGCAGGCCCGCGTTACAGTCGTCCCCTATTCAATTATGAATGGCGAACCAACAAAAGATCCTGTCCATGGGGAGGTTGCAAGGGGTAATAGTGGATATCGAAGGCATGAGCACACAAATAGGCTTTGAAGTAATAGAGATTGTGGATGACAGCAACCCTTACCTCACGTTGCTAGGAATAGACTGTGCCACTGATATGAATGGAGTCATCAACCTGAAGAAGTGGAAGATGATATTCGAGAAAAAGTATCTACTCGTAGTGGTTCCGCTAGATCTAGCTAAAGGAGCATGCTACATCGAACCTATGCATCATGATGACAATGAAGATGAGCTGGATTGCATTTACCAAACAACGGCGCAAGACTAGGATTGGGTGAACCTGACCACAAATAGGAGAATCTCATGGGAGCATGACAGTTCCTGTACTTTGGATTCAAATGAAGAAATAGAATGCTGGAAGAACCGACTACACGAAGTGACAATGTTGAATTGCAACATGATGATCAGATCACTGTGGTGCGTGATGACAGAAGAAATGGAACTACCAACCTATGATGGGGTATCAGGAGTGGATGAATTCTTGGACAAATTTGTAGTACTGAAACAACAACAGTACGATGCACTGGAATGGGCGTTGCACGCGACACCTGCATGATGGTGGAGTACACATCAGAATGTTATGAGGCACTAGCATGAATATAGAAGATGGATGTGCTTATGGTTTGGAAGTCCCCAATGTTGATCGTGAGCCAGGCAGCCAGAATGGAACAGGCTACACACCCACCGGTGTTGATGGGTACAGGCATGTGTTGTGCAAGCACCTCCCAGACTAAGGATCGGAAGTCAGAACTCGACGCAGCAATAGGGAAGGTGACACACTCCACAAATAGTCTGTGACTGAACATTCAAAAAGTTATGTGGAATCGTGAATAGAGTCTACCAGATGGGACGAACTAATTGGGACCTATGCATGCCAGTGGTCCGATGGGCCTATGGGGCCATGTGAAAGAACCTGAGTGTGGAAATGGTTCTAAAGACGATGAGTAGGGTCAACACCATAGATTTGGGAAAGAATCCTCACACTCCTACAATTTTTATAGCACGCAGGGCCCAAAGTGAAGAAATTATGCAACCGAGGACAAACATATGTAGATTCAAGAAGCCATTCAGCAAGGGAACCTTGAGCTTCACGAACTCGAAGAAAACTAGGTACGACTAAAGCAGGAAAGAATATTAATGGAAGAGGATACCAGAAAGCTAGAAACAAAAATCTCATAGGAATTATGCATTGGCAGAAGGATGGGGCCATGTATGGGCAACCCTACCACCGCACTAGAACATTTTCACCGAGAATGGTTGGCTATACTACCTGGGCTGTGATTGCACCCTATCAGACAAATTCACCAAGGAAGTGCACCACATGAGGAAGAACTCAAGGCATTGACGGGTGCAAGGGTAACTAAGGGAGGCCCATGAACCTGATTAAAAGGTGACTTGAAGTCTCACACTAGTAACGCGACCACCTGACTATCCATAGGAAGCACAATCTCAATGCTCCAAGCAGTTGAAAGAGAGCACAGACTGGTGGGAAAGTGACCGTTGGTGTCACTGTTCATGACAAGATGGCAAATTTAAGACAAAGAGGAGCGAACAACAAGAAATTAAGACAGAAAGTCAGAATGAGATTTGGGACTATCTGCCGCTAGTCACGCATTAATGAGCCAAATCTGGGGGGAATGGTCAAATTTGAATTCAAAGAGGCCTATAAATCACAGGTGGCCCTCCACCGAACAAACCTTGGCATTTTTAAGTTGTTGCATTATCAAGCGAGCATGAACTTGATAACCTTGGAGGTTGTAAAAGCAAGTCCGTGGTTTGAAGCATTGCCAAAGGATACACAGGATTCCCTAATTAGAATAATGTCAACAACCAAGGGAGCCGTGCAGAGTTCTACGCCACTGGTAGGTGATGCACCAGAAATCCCTAAATCACCCTAGACGTCGAGGCCCAAAAAGGCCCCATAGGTAGTGGGATCAATCCATATGTCTCTATGAAATCCACGATTCGGCAAACTGTCAAAGGAAGAAAAGGGAAAAACAGTCAATATTGAGAGCGATGATGATGAGGAGGATCCTCAGACCTTTGTATAAGAGATGGAACCAGAGGGAGAGGTGGGAGAAGACATCCAGCCAGTAAGCACCACAACAAAGCTGCCCAAGTATGTCCCTTCACGGAAAGGGAGAGTAAAGGTACTTAAAGATTTAGATGTTGTTAAAAGCACACTCAACACCCCGTTCCTCCCTGAGGGAGTGCTATTTGAGGTTCGGTTGTGGCCGCATACCCACTATGAAGTATGAATACTGGGACCTCACGGATAGTGAAAAGTTCCCTCATTTGAAAACTAGCCAGTTGATGGAACAAAGCACGGAGGGGGCAATTACAACACTGCAGCCATGGACATGGTTGTGCGGGGTGGAGGAGGCTAGGCTACTCCACCTCTTATCAATTCCACACTTTCATCGGGCCCCACTCACGATATTTGTCATCAGGAAACTGCTTTTCCTGGTGCATGATAGGTACTTGTGGCTGGAGGAGCCCGTTCCCATCATGACAGAGCTCATTCATAGGATTTCTTGGCCTCCTTGTATGGGATGGGACCCCGCAGAAATAGTTGGCACAAGTGGAGACTTGGTGATTGCAGAGGCCATGAAAAAGAAATATAAGTTGAAGAAAAAGCAAAGGAGTTACATTATCACTATTATTCAGAACAAAGGGGTCTACGTCACTACCCAGTTGTTGGCGGAAAAGGTGATGAGGAAATGTCGTGGAAATGAGGTACTAGCAATGGTCATCGCATTGGTCGAGCAATGGAAAAAGGGGTACAGTTCAACTGGGCACAGTTCCTCCGCGACAAGTTCTTGACAAACTACAAGGAGGCCCAAGAGCATGGTAAGACCTTCCACTACGCATGGTTGCTCTTATCCATCTTGTTGGTTATAGCTGAATTGCCTGAGGATAGTCAATTTCCTCCCCTGGACTAGGATTGGCTACAGGCAGCAAAATATGCGTCACTATGGGCAACGAAGGATGTCACCCGAATCTGGGAAATCAATATCTTCTGGGTACTAATGGAGGCAAGCGTATGACTATGGATTAAAAAATGGCTATGCTTATCTGCCTCGGTATACGATAGTCTAAAGAGATTTGCAGACTTCAAATCTGATATGCACAATATGTAGATCACGACACAGAAGGATCCAGAGCAGAAGTGGACCACACTCCCCTTCATTGCAATAGATGACGCTATTTTCGCAGTGCTCGACACATGGCCACTGTAATGGCACACATCAGGTCTAACGGTGTGCAATGAGACAAATATTCAAAGACAGAAGGCTGTCGCTAAGCTACTAGCACAAAAAAATCGGAATGAACAACTAGCTAAAGAAGTACGGGCATCTCGGGAGGCAGCAAAGGCCGCCGCAGAAAAGACAGCAGCAGCCGAGGCCACTACGACAGGGTAGGGGATAGATGATACAATGGAAGGCATGGACCCAAGCACCACCTCTACTTAATTGAAACGACCACGCGCGACAGAACGAACTAGGCCATAGAAGAATATCAAGGCTTCCAAGTTGGATAGGGAGCCTATTACATTGACCGAGGGTGACCTATATGACATTGGCGACACAATTCGCGAAGTCACCAGGGAGGCACTCCAAGAGGTAATGACAAAGTAGCAAAATGTGTTGGGGGCACTTAGGATGTAGCTCTAGGAACTTCAGGTGCGACCCCCACAGTAGGGAATGGTAGCCGCCTATGGGGCTACGGGTACATCAGCAACCGAGCAGTTGCTGCAGGCCAAAATGTCTAATACCATTGCGCTACTGGAAGGAGCACTAACAGCGGACAACATGGAGGACAAAGCCGCGGTCATCCGGCTCAAGGGACTTGGACTAAACTTAGCTGCCCTTCCGCAAGAGATATCATACCAGCTACATGATGGAGTGACAATAGAACTCCGCGCTGGGGAAGGACGTGCAATACAGATGCTCAGTGAACAGTGAATCAATATTGAGAAACTGAGCCTCCAACGCGATGAAGCGATAGCACAGACCCAACAATTGGAGAAAATAATTGAGGAAGCATGTCACCGCGTCCCCGCACTAGAGATTGTAGCAGACTTACCAGCGGGTATACGGATCCACAAATTGGCCAATGGATTCTGTAAGGTGAAGGATGAAGCAATGAGGATCCAGTTGGACCTCAACTTGCAGATCGCGGAGCTGAGGTTAAAGGTGTAGTCCTCTACACCGCCGGAGGTCAGAGAACAACGACACCATGCCATTCAATCAGGGCTGGAAGCAATAAAGCACACCATACAGGAGTGCACAAGCTTGTTAGATCAGTCACTTGTCACGCTCACTTAACTGCAGGAAGACCCAATGCTATAGCGGTTAGAGACAGAAGCACGGGAGTTACAGCAGGCCTATGACAATGTCTGGGGGACCGCACAGACGGTTTCCCTTACTCAGTGGCTGGCCAAGATGCAGGACGCCTAGGCTCTCAAAGAACAGTTGGATGTCATGCGTCAGAAAGAAGCAATGCTTAAGGAACGCATCCAGCCTTGGCTCAAGGAAGCATTCACGGTCACCACCAAGATCGAGGGAAAGATGGCATAGATGTAGGGAATATATGCACTCAGGCAAGGAATGGCACCTGACAACAAAGCATCGGAGATACCTGCACAATGGGTACAATAGACAGTGGAAGAATGTGCTGCAGACGTAAGCGAAGCGTAGAGGTTGTTGGATGAACTTTGCGGAAAGATCATCGCACCAGTTGAGTGACTCGGGTCAAGTCACGATGATTATGTTGAGGGCCTGTTAGGCAGCGGATCCCCCCCATAGTGAGTTTTTGGGGCTTGTAGCCTGAATTTTGGTCAAATATAATGTAAGATCCCGCAAAATACAGGCACGGAGTGTGAGAGTCTAGGGTTGACTACCCCAAAGTATTGTAATTTAATATATAATGTGTCGGCCTACCCATGGTCTGTGGACCATGGGAATGTATATATAGAGCAAGGCTCGAAGTGTAGAAGTAAGTTTTTGGTTACTCTTGATCTAAGTATTACGGGATTTTGAATGCAATATTCACTCTAAATCTGTAATTCTGAGTCTTGGGTTGTAGGAGTAGGAACAGGCTCTAAAATTGTGTGTGCAGAGGCCTGGTAGAGTCTGCAGCTATGTGCACGAACCCCTACAGCTGAGTGCGTAGGGCAGAATTGGGATTGTAATGGGACAGAAGAGTAATAAAAGCTATGATTATGAAATATTGTGCATCTGTTCGTATATCTATATGTTTATGAATCTCCTTACAGTTTATGATTGCACGAACTTGTTTTGAATGTTGAATGATTGATAAGAATATTGGGCCCACAAAATTAAGCAAAGATCTACAGTAATAACGCAGTAAGGATAAGGGATATAGACCTTTCCCCTTCACGCTCCTTACAGAGCTACGCTAAGGTCAGACAGCTACACAATGTGAGCTTGCAGGATCAATTCGCAAACTTCCTAGACTTCATCAAGACATCCCTAGGGTGCGGAAACCTGGTTCCAGCACCCTCTTATACTACCTCGGGTGAGACCTCAGTCCGTGCACCACAGACTGTTGCTGAAAGGGCTGGTAGTTTCTGGATTCGTTTGGTTAAATCACTTTTGAACCTGGGTCAAGCCCCAACAAGCCAACAATTAAAATGAGACTTTTTCTCCCATCGCAAGGTACTCATCAATTAGATCCATTCTAGCACTTTCAGCACAGATGGGATGGAAGATACATTAGACACATATAAAGACAACATTCCTCAATGACATGATTGAGGAAGAGTTTTATATTGAGTAGCATGAAGTATTTGATACCTTCAAAAGGGAGTCGCATGTGTGGAGACTCAATCAAGCATTGTATGGACTAAAGCAAGCACCTGGTGCTTAGTACACTAATATCGATAGCTCTTTCACGAGTTGGGCTTCACCAAAAACGAGACAGATGCAAACCTTTACCATATTGTGGTTGAAGGAAAATTGTTGATTATTGTTTTATATGTCGATGATTTGATTCTGATAGGTGATGTAAGCTTATCAAGTCTTTCAAGGAGGATCTTGTAAGAGAGTTTGAAATGAAGTAATTGGGGCTCATATACTACTTTCTGGGGATAGAAGTATGGTAAGGAGATGAGGAACTATTTATCTCTCAGGGAAAGTATGCCAACGAGATACTGAAGAAGTTCCACATGGAGAGTAGTAAACCCATGTAGATTCCTCTATCTGGTAACTGGAGGAAGAAGGATGCTACTTCTGGTGAAGTAGTGGAGGCTACTATTCATATATAGCTTGTGGGCTTACTCATGTATTTGGTGAACACAAGACCAGACATGTGTTATTCAGTTAACCAACTTAGTCAAGCTATGGATAAGCCTACCAAACCGTATTGGAAGCAGCCCAAACATGTGTTGAGATACCTCAGAGGCACCACTCAGTTTGGTCTTTGGTAAAAAAAGACAGAGGGAGTGAATCTTCAAGGCTTCACTGATGCAGATTGGGGAGGGAGTCCATCCAACAGGAAGACCACATCAAGTGGGATCTTCAGTATTGGGTCAATAGTTGTTTCTTGGTACAACAGGGAACAGAGATCAGTTGCACTCAATTCAGCAAAAGCAGAGTACATGACTACTAGTTAAGTAGTTTGTGAGGCTATCTAGATCAAGAAGTTTCTTGTTGGTTTTTTTGGTCAACAGATGGATCCAACTGTGATTTACCGTGACAATCAGAGTTATATCAAACTCTCTAAGAATCCAGTTTTTCATGATCGGTCCAAGCATATTGATATCTGGTATCATCGTCCTTGAGATTATGTACAAAGGAGAATCATGGTGTTGGAGTACAGTCCCACAGAGGAGAAAAATGTAGATATTTTGAGAAAGGCCTTGTCAAGATGAAAATTCAAGTTTCACAGAGGTGAGATCAGGGTAGAAGATAATCCCTTTTTTGTTGAGAGGGAGTGTTATAAATAGAAACAAGAAATCTTAATTTAATTTGTCCTTGAATTAAATTAGGAATTAAATCAAAATTTTATCCTCATAGCAACTTGTAATAGCTAACTAAGTTAGTTTAACTTAGTTGGCTCAGTAAATTCGAGTTGAAAGTCTATATAGATTCATGTAGAGTGATTCCTAAATTTTAAGGGTCCAGGTTGATTTATTTTGAGTTGTAATTAATTAACTTAATCTAGATAAGTTATAGTTAGATAAACTAGTTCAAAAAGTTGGAGGAATTAGTAGGAGGTATAGTGGTGGGGAGAAACTTTAGTGCAACTTCACTGCTGCACCAGTTAACTGAGGATTTGCTCATAAATAACTCATGCATGTCAGTGCAGATAAATACCCTATTGAGATTAGAGTTCAGGGATAGTGTACTTTCAGTTGTATAATTTTCTGAGTTGTACAGACGGTCCACACAATCAATAGAAGACCTATGATGGATTGCGTAGTTATAATGAGGGATTTTCCCAATTAAATATGGGCTAATTCTCTCAGGAATTGCAAAAGGAAGTAGGGGCTTGGCAGGCAACATAATTGGCTAAGTGTCATCTTGAGCTGGTTTGTGAAGCAGAGAGACAGATTATACTTATGCAGAAATTGTTCGGGTTGAACAAGCATTGTATTTTCTTCTCAAATATTCTAGTTAATGCAATATAGATAGTTGGGATTTGAGTTGTTGCTTTCCTTAGAAAAATATTGTGTTATGTGCAATTGAAATTCTTCCTTTGCTGCTTAGTGTTTTAATGAATCAATTTTTGTTTCTGCTGATGAGTAGAGTAGATTCAAGTCTTTTGTTTTAGCATATTAGATAAACAGTTTGAATCTACAAGTATAAATCTACACTCTGCAATCCCACACAAGACCAATGGTTATTTTATTATTAATAGATTGTGTGGAGTGTGGAGGTCCACACAATGAAAGATTGAAAACTTCTTTCGCACAATGGACTTCCTTTGCAGTCGCACATATATGCATTTGTGTTAATTTTCAAAATATACGTTAACATTAATATTTTAATACTTTGAAAATCATGCTTTTAGATTTCATATTTTAATGTTTTGAAATAATGGCATATGTAATAATGATTTTTAATTTTGATGCAATATGACTTTTAATTGAAAAAATAATATATAGATTAGTTTAAATTTTAATATATATTGAAACATATATAAGATAATTAGATTTATTTTTATAGTTAATTTAAATTTTAATGCTTTCAAATAGTGAATGTTGTAGTTTGTGATAATGTGTTTTTCTTTGATGTTTTAATTGTAATGCATTTTAACTCTTTTGGAGTTATCGCCCCTTTAAGTTGACCCCCCTTGTTTATTATTATGATTATCTCTATGTAATTAGGATCACTTCATTTTTTATTAGTAATACATTGTGTGAAGTGCGGAGGTCTAGAAAATGAAAGCTTGAAAGCTTCCTCTACATAATGGACTTCCTTCATAGCCCCACACAAGACTAGTGGTTATTTTATTATTGTGCAAAGTGTGGACTGTCAATGCCATCAAAATATTTTTCTTCATTACCATTGGATGCAAGGGCTTGTTATTGCAGATATTGACTAGTGAGATTTTGGGCAATTAATGTTTGCTGAACCTAATCTAGCCTGAGAACAAAAGTCATAGTTAAAGTAGCACACATGATGATTGTAACCAGCAACTTGACTAGCAGTCTGATCAATCCCATATTAAATTTGAAGGAAAGCATCATTCCTAGAGGAAAATACAAGATATAAAAAATGCCCAAATTTGTATACATCGCCATGGATGGCCACCTGGTTCCCCATAGCACCCAACCAGACACAACCTATGGAAAATTAAAGATGCAGGAAACCAGTATGGCAAACAATATTTGTTCGATGTTGAACACAATGGCTAGATCTAACACGATTCCTGTGGGCTCGACAACCGCCCCATTATCAACATCACGATTTCTTAGCACCATCATTCCTAATTGAGCAATCCTCTCAAACATTTCAATGAGTGGCTCAATTTCAACCAAAACAATCTATCAAAAATATAAGTTAGTAATTAGGGAATGGCAGGGAGAGGTGGATAAGGGAGGAGGATTGTGGATTTGAGTGAGAAGGGGAACCCAACACCTGCTGACTTCCATCTCATTGTTTCTGTTGATATTGTTGGGATGCTCCATCTCCCTTCTCCATACACACACTAATGTCACTCACTCATTTTACATTATTGTATGTTATTTTCTGCACTCCACATAGTCCCCCGCCTCCACACTCTGTAAAGCACTCTGTACTTGACATAATCCCCACCTTTGCACTCTACATATTCCCTGCCTCTGATTCTACATATTCCCTTGTCTTACAAATTAAAAACAAGATGAAATTTCCACATTAACGTAAGCATTATTTTATCGAAGGGAGTTTATTGAGGTGAATGTTTGTCTTGACCAATATGAAATCACATAAGTTTTGGCTAATTCTTTTCTTTTGATTTCTCCCTCTAGCATTTATATAAACATTTAATAAGTAAGCTGACAAACCTATTTTCTTCAATTTTGTACTTTAATAGATAAAAAGAAGGAAAGTGATCTAATGAACTATATTCTTATTTGCATCTTGTAGTATATGGATAATTCTTATATACTTTTAATGTATACAAAATCATAGAAATTAAAAGATATGTTTCATCAAGAATTTCTTCTGATGCAAAATATATGGTTAGAGTGGGCGCTTCACCTGGAGATCAACTTATAGAATCACCACAAGAAAGGTTTGAAATATTTTGCGAAAAAACTTGTTGATAACAATGTAGGTTTTAACCCTGTACAGAAATTACCTGCATACGAATTCTAAAACACAGAAAATAAACAATGCGAGAGCATAACACATAAAACACATATATACAGAGATTTTCCCCTAGATCCCAAAACCAGGAATATCAGCTAGATTTTTCATTATGTTCCTTTCAATGTTACAATACATATTTATACACGCCGAAGCATCCAATATCATGGACCAAAAACCATCGCATCCAAAACCATGGACCGAAAATTGCGGAAAACATGCACAAAACCATACGTAGGTTTGCCCAACTTAATATAGGGTCCAAAAAACAAAATTTTCTAGGGTGTTGCCCCGAACCCCATAGACGGGGGTTACCTACACCCCTCAAACCCCTTGTGACCCCCCCGCTACACAACTGACGCAACGAAGGGGGGCTCCGCCCCCCCTCTAACCCCCCGCTTAACTACGTGGGCTAGTCGTGGAAAGAATATAACACAACCCAACATTCCCCCACTTGTTGTTTTCTTTCCATAGGGGGCCACAAGAGATCTTAGTCATTTCTCCAGCCCTGCAATGCCCATTTTTTCTCTACACCAAGAGAACTTCTCAGAGCTCACAGATCTTGTCAATGCATATGCAGTATTCTTCAAATTGTCCACCTTTACCAACAACACCTTTTTGTCTTCTATCATATCCCTCACAAAGTGATACTGAACACCAATGTGCTTTGTCTTTGAATGATATGCAGGGTTCTTTGCCAAGAAAATTGCACCTTGGCTGTCACAGTCTATCCTTATAGCTCCCTGTACTAATCCCATACTTGAACACAATCTCTGCAACCAAACTGATTCCTTGCTTGCATGAGTGGCTGCCATGTATTCTACCTCTGTAGTTGATA
>APFE030405407.1:0-28415 GCA_000404065.3 Pinus taeda
AACCGTTTGGAACGGGAGCATGGAGGACCGGTCATACAAAATGAAACACCCCAAGATACCACAAGAAACGATGTACGTCGAGACTTGGAAAAGGTAAAATTTCCAGAGTTTTGGGGTTCCACTGATGGTCAATCTGCAGAGGCATGGTTGGAAAACATGGCTATGTGTTTTACCTTAAGAGATTACACCTCAAACATGAAGGCTAAGATGGGTATATTCCAGCTAAAGGGAAGCGCACTACTTTGGTGGAAGACATTATTAACCCAATTGGGAATCGATATATCAGAAGTAACTTGGGATCTATTTGAAGAAAAATTTAGAGAACGTTACCTGTCAGAAGAGTTCCTCGAGAGACAGCTAAATGAATTCAATTCATTAAAGCAAGGGAGTCGCTCCCTACCAGAATATGAGGCACATTTCATGGAATTACTCCGTTATGCCCCTCATTTAAACACAGAGAAGCTCAAGGTGAACAAATTTCTGTATGGATTAAATGTTAACATTCAGAAAAAGGTTAGAATCTTAATGCCTCGCACCTTGCACAAGGTAGTTCAGCGGGCAATCATTGCAGAGGAGGAGATCATGAGCAGTGAACATAGTAAGTCTACAAGGCCCATAGAATCAGGAGTACCTAGTATGGAACGTAGAAATTGGCAAGGGGGTCCCGCGCTAAATCATCAAAAGTGGTCAAGAAGAAATCAAAGAACACCATATAGGCATCTAGCTCAGCATCCGCGCAGGGCACCGCAGCAAGCTCGTCAACCACCACCGCACCAGCTTATGCGACAACACCAAGTCACACCACCTCAGCACCAATCTTCTTTCCAGCAGAGTTTTAGACCAGCTCACAGTTCAGTTGGTAGTAGGAGCCAAGTCCCTAGGAAGGGGTGTTGGACTTGTGGGGGTCCTCACTACGAGAGGGATTGCCCTCAAAAGACAGGTCATACCAACTCAATTAAGAATGAAACTACAGTGGGAGATCTGGGGAAGGCTCATCGCATCCATGCAGCGGTGAACAATCGCCAGGTCGAACACCAGTCCACTGTGTTAGAAACCTCAGGTAATATTGATGGTATGAGTTTTGTCATTTTGATAGATCCAGGGGCTATTGATTCTTTTATTTCTATAAATGCATTATCATTGATTAAACATAAAGCAACTCCACAGTATGAATTTAGACATGTAGAAATGGCATGTGGTATGAAAAGAAATGTAGGAAAAATGGTAAGGGATTTTGAGGTGGACTTGGGGGTATGTAAGACCAAGGTGTCCTTGTACTCGACAATTCTAGGAGGTTATGACATAGTTATAGGAATGGATTGGTTGGAGCAGCATGAGGCACTCCTAGATTGCAAGGACAAGATTCTACATTTCACCGAGGATGACGGCCTAAGAAAATCATTAAGGGGAAGGAACCGAGGGGTGTCCCTGAGGTTCATCTCCTCCATGCAACTAATGAAATTTAGGTGAAAGGGATGTCAATTGTTCTCAGTGGTAACTCTAAATGGAAAAAATGACTCTGAAGATTTTGATAAACACCCTCTCCTTGTCGAATTTAAGGATGTATTTCCCAAAAAACTACCCGGGCTACCCCCAAAAAGGGAAATTTATTTCACCATCGACCTTAAACCCGGCACGGAGCCTATTGCAAAGACACCCTACCGGATGTCGGTTCTAGAGCTAAAGGAATTGCAGATCCAATTATAGGAATTAATGGACTTGGGGTTCATACGACCTAGCATATCTCCATGGGGAGCCCCAGTGATTTTTGTTAAGAAAAAGGATGGGTCTTGGTGACTATGCATTGATTACCACCAATTGAATAAGGTAACGATAAAGAATCAATACCCTTTGCCAAGGATAGATGACTTATTTGATCAAATGAGAGGGGCCACAATGTTTTCAAAAATAGATCTGAGGTCGAGATATCATCAGTTGAGAATCAAAGAAGAAGATATTTCGAAGACAACATTCAAAACAAGATTTGGGCATTATGAGTTTGTAGTTTTACCCTTTGGACTAACAAATTCCCCGGGTGTTTTCATGAGTTTGATGAATGGAATATTTCGAGATTACTTAGACAAGTTTGTACAATTCTTTATCGATGACATTTTGATCTACTCAAAAACCCCAGAAGAGAATGATGAACACTTGAGGATAGTCCTGCAATGTCATAGAGAAAACCAGCTGTTCGGGAAGTTGTCAAAGTGTTCCTTTTACCAAACCAAGATTCATTATCTTGGACACATTATCTCTGGGGAGGGTGTTGCAGTAGACCCAGTAAAAATCGAAGCCATCATGGAATGGCCAACACCAACCAATGTTCATGAAATACGAAGTTTCATGGGCATGGTAGGGTACTATCGAAGATTTGTTGAAGGGTTTTCAAAAATAGCAAGTCCCATTACCGAGCTCCAAAGAAAGAACAAGAAATTCATCTAGAATAAAAAATGTGAAGAGGCATTCCAGCGGTTAAAGGAGTTATTAACGATAACACCAATTTTGAAGGTGTCGAATATGGAGCAAGAATTTTTTGTCTGCACTGATGCCTCCAAAGAAGGACTGGGTTGTGTGTTGATGCAAGAGGGAAGAGTAATAGCCTATGCATCAAGGAAACTTAGAACCCACGAAGAAAACTATGCAACCCATGATCTAGAGATGGCAGCAATTGTTTATGCTCTAAAGATTTGGAGACACTACCTTCTAGGAAGGAAGTTTGATCTTAGGACTGACCATTGTGGACTACAACACATATTCACTCAAGATCACTTAAACGCAAGGCAAAGATGATGGTCTGAACTAATTAGTGAATATGATTTTGATATCACTTACATCAAAGGAACGGTAAATAGGGTGGCTGATGCCTTAAGTAGGAGGCCGCGGATATTTTCAGTAATTCCCTTGAAGACAAATTTGAGGGAGAAACTGCTTGAATTACAAATTAAAGACACCTAGTATCAGGAGGTTAGAAAAAGTTTGAGGGAGGATGAGATGAAGGTTCCAAAATATGAGGATTACTCCTTTGATAATGATGGGTTACTATGATTTCGGGGAAGGATATATGTACCACCGAATGAAGAGATACACCAATTAATCTTAAATGAAGCACATCGTGTTGTATACATGGCACACCCTGGTGTCAAGAAGATGAGTGCGGATCTGAAACCACTATTCTTTTGGAAAGGGATGAAGCAGGACATCATGAACTTGGTAGCAAGATGCTTAGAGTGTCAGCAAGTAAAAGCTGAACACAGGCATCCGGCAGGTTTATTACAGCCCCATGAGATACCAAAATCTAAATGGGAAGTTATATTAATGGAATTCATTGTGGGACTACCAATGACCCCAAGAAGACATGATTCCATATTTGTGGTAGAGGACACGTTGGCCAAAAGCGCCCATTTCATACCAGTTAAGACTACATATAAGGCCCCAGAAATTGCGAGGGTTTTTATTAATGAGGTTATGAGATTACATGGAGTGCCTAGAAAGATCATATCCAACAGGGGAGCAGTGTTTATTGGAAGATTTTGGACCAGTTTCCAAGAAGCTTTGGGAACCCCGTTGAACTTCAGCACTACTTATCACCTGGAAACAGATGGGAAGTCAGAGAGGACAAATCAAATCCTTGAAGACATGCTTCAAATGTATGTGATGGACCAACAAAAGAGATGGGAGGAGTTTTTACCACCTGTAGAATTTGCTTACAATAATAGTTATCAGAGTTTCATCAAGATGGCGCCATTTGAGTTCTTATATGGAAGACCTTGCAGAACACCTCTTAGTTGGCATCGACTAGAAGACTGAGTATTAATAGGACCTGAGGTGGTGAAAGAGATAAAAGAACAAATGACCATGATTAGGAGGAGGCTAAAGGAAGCTCAAGACAGACAAAAGAGCTACGCTGATGCTCATCGGGTAGACCGAATTTATGAAGTGGGGGATGGGTGTTCCTGAGAGTAAGGCCCCAAAAAAGCTCTATAAAATTTGGAAAAGGAGAAAAATTGTCTCCACTCTTTGTGGGACCTTTTGAACTATTAGAAAGGAAAGGGCCGGTGGCATATAGGCTTTCCTTACCTCCATCTTTAGCACGTATGCATGATGTGTTTCGTGTTTTTGTTTTACGTCATTATATTTCAGATCCTTCACATATTATTGACTTGGGTCATTTGCAGGTCTCGGACGAGGGAGCAGTGACGACCGAACCAGTTTGCATACTGGACCAGAGAAGTTTGCAGCTTAGACGATGGTTAGTGGACCAGGTCAAGGTCCAGTGGGACAATTATAGTCCCAGTTCAGCTACTTGGGAGGATGCCAAGGAGATGCATCACCTTTTTCCTTACCTATTCCAGGGGCTTCGAGACGAAGTCTACTTTTAAGAGGGGGTGTATGTAGTGCCCGCTCTAGTTGACTGGCAGTGATATGACGCAAACATTTAATTAGCCATAAGGCCCACACTTTATTCTTTGAGGACCTCAGGTTGAGGATCTGGACACATGACACTATTATTAATGATTAAGACATTCATGGTTATGATGTTTATAAATTCTTTCCATTGATATTATGATAGCATGAATGGTTATGTATCTTATCTATCAATATTCCGATGATTGCATCATTAAATACTTAAGTTTAGTATTTGAATTTATGATGAGGGTAGTAAAGGATATGTATACGCTCTACTAAAAGTATAATGATGATAAATTTGATAGATAGGTATATTTTTATGATGTTATGATGTTGATGGCTTAATGAATATTTATGTTTCCATTTATGATAAATGATGATAGACATGTGGGATGTGTACCCTCTGTTACCTACTTCCGTTAGTTCAGGCTTATAATGGGCAATGATGTGAATGACCAAGAATTGTTAATGATGCTATTATGATAATGACTAACAGTGAGAAACCTTGTTGCTAATGATTTTTGAGTATGGCAGGAAACAATCAGAGGCGCTCGCATATGACATGTCGATGACACTTGGTTTGATGAAAATTCATATTATTTTATCTTTTAAAGTCTAAGTCGATCTTGAAATCTTCCATATATGTTTAACTATATGCTGATGATATGTTAATGGTTGCAGGAACAAATTAGTTTCTTGACCGAATGACTCACATATGTGTGATGGGGTTGTACAGGTGGATGGAACTACATGGGAGGGGTGGGACAGAGTCCCTGATCTCACCCACTAGCACTCCCGGCGTGACTTGGGCTAGAAGGGTTGAAACACCTTCGCCTTGAAGATCACGATGCCATGAGGGCAAGTCCCAAAGTTGGGTCGCTCATGAGGAACCTACTGGGGGGCGCGCATCAAGGTGGATTCCTTGATCCCCGGCACCATTAATCTCACTATAGTAGGAAATGTAAGAGACGATAGTGGTCTATGACATTGCACGATATTTTCCCCTCGTAGTCACTGGATGCTTGAAGGGCAAGTGCTGTGGCACCCTTGGAATCTTAGGGAAATTCTTGAAGGGCACGACCAACTTGGCACCCTTGGCATCACAATTAAACTGTTAGATGTGGCACCCTTGGAATTTCTAGGGAAGTTCTTGAAGGGAACAATCAAACTTGGCACCCTTGGAATCATTAAAAAAATAAATAATAATAAATAAATATAAGTAAGGAATGAAAACTAGGTAAAGTTACACCAAGGGAAAAATGTGATTAGAAACCAAGGAATTAAATCAAAAATAAACTTGAATAAGGAGGATCATAGGAAAAAAATAATAGAGTGCCCTAAAATTCAACCTCCCCATGTTGAAAATGCTAGGAAGATGAGAGGTTTAATTAGATGGAAGGGGAAGAAAAAACATATATTTAAGGATAAAGATAATCTAACTTAATTAAGAAAGAGGAAGGTGATTAAAAATAGGAAAATAAAATAAATTAGAGAAATGTAGAGAAGCTCCATGTGGCATCAACCAACATAAGAATATCCCTCTAAGAGATAACCTGAGTTAATTTAGGAAGTAGATTGGGGATAAAATCCTGACTCAATAATTGACTCCAATTAATAAACACAATTTAAGGAATAAAAGGGGGGAATAAAGAGACAACTAGGAGTAGAAATAGGAATCTTGTGAGGTGAGGAAAATACTAGTTTTAAATAAAAAGTTAAGTAAATAATTTTGGGTGACCCTTGATGAGAGAATGACACTTGGGTAGGTGAATAATCAAGTTATTAAAAAAAAATATGTATTATAATTATGCATGACATGCCAAGTGTCATCTATGAGAACTCTTATAAAAGAAGGGGCAAGCCATGGTAGAGGGGAATTTTGAGAACCCTATTGTTGGATGGATGATATGATGTCAAAGCAGTGATTACGAAGCTATAGTGAGTTTGGTGAGGTAGAGGAGTTTTTTAGAGAGGGGACTCTTGAGCTAAGGTTGCTCTCCTTTGCCAGCTAGATTCTTCCTCCATTGTACAACCCCATTGCAGCTCGCAGGTCCGCGGGGAAGAATAGTACCCAAGGATTAGGCTGGGAGGTTAACTGGTGGGTCTTGTTTTCGGATCAAGAGCGTCATCATACACTAGTAGAAGTGACCAGCGGGAATACTAGCGACCACAGAGCAAGCGGAGTCTCGCCTTCCGGTGTACGGTACATGTGTATTTCGTTACTACTTGATCTGAGATTAAAAATATGTAAATGTTGTGTTATGTTCCTGAAATGAGTATCAACAGTGTGTGTGTGTTGAATGAATTGAAATCTCAATGCGTTTCTTTATTGGTTGTAATTGTTGTGTAAAAAAAAAAAAAATTATATAGTTTTAGTTGGGTCCTTACACTTGGTATCAGAGCCTAGGTTCACACACTGGGCCTAAGAACAATTTTTTTTTTCTCGATAAAGACTAATTCTATTAAGTAAAAGTAAAATATAGTACAATCATGAGAAGCAAGAGACCGTCAGACCGGAAATGATGGATCCATCAACCTCGGTCCCGGAAGAAAGAAATAATCTCAGAGCTACAACAAATAACTTGAGAGCAAAGACAGACTAACAGACTTTTACCCCACAGGGGCAGAAGCTACAAAACAGAGTTTTTTCCCTTTCTTTTTGTTGACTTTTGTCCAGCCATCATGGGGAGAATGAGCTAAAACAACTTGAAGACTGGGATTCTCGATCTTCGAGCACTCCTTTTCTGATTCAGAGGAGGAAGTCTCATGGGCGCGTTTCTGGGAGATTGCTGTGACATGGGAGTGTCCCTTAGAATCTGTGGGCGGATCCATCGGCTGAGGCACCTGGTCCGCTTCTGAATCGCTTTCCTCATCCTCCGAACTTGGGGAGCTAGAGCTTTCGGCTGGCGGTGGAGGACAGGGAGCCCAACGCTTGGGTTTGGTTTTTGCGAAGATGCCCTTTTTCATTTTTGCTGTCAGCGAAGGGCAGGAGTTCTGCAGGTGCCCTGTTAGGTGACAATGGCGGCATCGGAAGGCAGTGTTTTCATAGTCTAGAATCTGGGTCCAAACGGAGTCATTGATCTTGAGATTGATTTTCTCTGGCAGTCCCTTGCTTAAATCTAGCTCCACACATACTCTAGCATATGTATAGAGCCCTTGTTGTTCCCTCGCGTAATCTCCCATTAAGAAGCAGCCCAAGGTGTTGCCTATTTGCCTGTATACTTCTATGCACCACAGGTGTAATGGGAGATTAGGAAGTCTGATCCAGACAGGGGCTTTAGTGATGACTGCTGAAGCTGGGTCGAAGTCTAGGAACCATGGAGTTAAGAAGAGGCCTGCTGAACCCATGAACCAAGGGCCTTCTTCTAAGGCCTTTTCATAGTGCTCGGTGTGATTGAACAGCACTATAAAGTATCCCTTTGCACAGAAATAAACCTTGTAGCAATGAGTCCAGTTGTCTTTGATCCAATCATAAAGATCCTTTGAGCGTGGCCAGAGCCCGTTGAATCTGCATATGATGGCCCTTTCAGCAATTTTTTTGGTGTTGTCTACAAGGTCAGAGTAGGAGATCTCAACAGAGGGAACCTCCTCCAACTTGTCAACCAAAAAAGGCTTGGGTTTGGGAGGTTCAGGTGATGTTGGTATCTCAGAGCGGACTGCAGCTTTGTAGGAGTATGGAGGAGCAGAAGAAGATTGACCTGCAGCTCCACCTCTCAAGCGAAAGGAAAACACTAAAGAGCTGTTGTTTTTTATGCTGTAAAAAGAGAGAGGAAGAGGATCATCGAGCTGTTTACCTTGGAAAATAAGCCTCTGAAGGGCTGAGGGAATCCCAAGTCTGTGCTCCAAATTTGCTTTGAGGTTCTGCACAAGATCTGTAGGGTTTACCCATTGCAGAATGGTCTTGCCAAGGATCTGTGCGATTTGAACCTGAAAAGGGGCAGAGGAATTTTCAGAAGAATTCTGGAGCAACACGGGGCTAGAATCTTTTGAGTTTCCCAACTCTTGACGCAAAGGAGGCAGCGGGAGAGAAGAAATCTTCTGCCTAAGGCGTCTGTAGCTCCAGCTTGAGTTCGCTGCAAAGGGAAGGGTATCTGATCTGTAGAGAGGCCCCTTATCAGTGGAGGGGCCAGAACTGCCCTGGCTATGCGTGCCTGTACTCAACGCATGGAGGATCGCCCCTTCCTTCGGCTCAACCTCCGCTTGGAGCTTCAGCTCAGGTTCACTCCTCCTGTAGATCCTGAATCAAGCCCTCCTTTCAGCAGCAAGTTCACGCAGGGGCCAAGCAGCGTGCAAGGACAAGGAGGCGACGGCGGCGGCGGCAGCTTCGCAGTTAGGGTTCGACACCGGCTCCGGATTTCTACGCAAAACATGTTTCCCAAGTGAAGAGGAAAGCTCTGACCTCCTGATCTTGAATGGATCTTCCCCTTCAACGGCAGAGAGCCGAGGCCGAACAGAGGCCGAGGGCGCAGAGGCGGCGGCAGCTGTAGGGTTCAGTGCTCCTCGCTCCATTTCTCCACCAAGAAGTGCCAAGTGTCATCTATGAGAACTCTTATAAAAGAAGGGGAAAGCCATGGTAGAGGGGAATTTTGAGAACCCTATTGTTGGATGGATGATATGATGTCAAAGCAGTGATTACGAAGCTATAGTGAGTTTGGTGAGGTAGAGGATTTTTTTAGAGATGGGACTCTTGAGCTAAGGTTGCTCTCCTCTGCCAGCTAGATTCTTCCTCCATTGTACAACCCCATTGCAGCTCGCGGGTCTGCGGGGAAGAATAGTACCCAAGGAGTAGGCTGGGAGGATAACTGGTGGGTCTCATTTTCAGATCAAGAGCGTCAGCATACACTCGCAGAAGTGACCGGCAACAAGGGAATACCAGCGACCACAGAGCAAGCGGAGTCTCGCCTTCTGGTGTACGGTACATGTGTATTTCGTTACTACTTGATCTAAGATTAAAAATATGTAAATGTTGTGTTATGTTCCTGAAATGAGTATCAACAGTGTGTGTGTTGAATGAATTGAAATCTCAATGCGTTTCTTTATTGGTTGTAATTGTTGTGTAAAAAAAAAAAAATTATATAGTTTTAGCTGGGTCCTTACACTTGGTATCAGAGCCTAGGTTCACACACTGGGCCTAAGAACAATTATTATATGATAGCAAAAAAAAAAAAAAAAATCCTAGCCTCCGTCCTCAACATCTTATAAATTCATAACCCTAGCCTCCGTCCTCAAGAAAGTAAAACGTGAGCACAGACTCGATGTCCGTACCAATGGAAATAATCAACCCATTCTATAAGAACGTATTAAATGGGAGAGAAATATCTACAAAACCAAACAGTGTTTGATATCTTCATTAAAAATGCAGGTACCAAAAAACATTTGATATCTTCATTAAAAAAAATACAGGTATTGTGCGTGGATCAACAAGATTTACCACTGGTTGGCAAAAGAATGTTTTTTTCTTTTAACATAGAGGATAGAGTTTGTTTTGCCTTCTTCTAGTTGGTCATACTATCACTACACCCTTCTAAATCTTCACCCATTGCCTCTCCAAGACCTTGTCTTATAGAACTCATTGTAGATGCTCTAAGAACTGAATCATTATGTTTTGTAATTTTTTTGAGTTTAGCTTTTCTTGCGGAGATGCTATCTGCATGCTTTCATTTTTCAGTTCCTCATCTCTACTCCTCATATTCTCAACTGCCTTGGCTGCAATCAGTCGGACAGTTTGCTCCTCCGAAGTGACACTCTTCAGCTGAGAAGAAAGCATGTCTACATCTTCGATTTCGTAGGTAGATGCCCTGCTTGTTCTTTTACTATCGTTTTCTTCTGTTCTCAAAGCAGTTGGTTGTTCAACTGCAGGAGCAGAGTTTGGTTTCTCTTCAATCAGGTTGCCATGAGAGCCTCGAGGTTTAGTAGGCCCATGAAATGGGCATACTTGCAGATCCTGCCTCTGGCAGAGTCCACCATTTTTGAGGGGTGCATTACATGGCTGAATATCTGGTTGCTGATCTTTATAGTATGTTGCGCGAACATTGAATTCCGCAGCCCTTTCTGGAGGAATGACAGCATCTGAATCTACTTTGCCCCAATGGTTCTCAACTTCCAAACCCCTTTGGTTGCAGGGGTAGCATTGTTTGACCCCCAAGTATCTAAATAAGAGCCCCATGGCAGGACCGAAGCTTCCTGTAAAAGCTTCTGACTCAACGGAAAAATCCTTGCCTTCGAGCTCTCCTTGGAAGGACATATACTCTCTGGAACCTCAGGAGCTTTGTCATCTTTGTCCTCTACCAAGCCAGATGCAAGTTTTTAAAAATCGGGATTAAATCGTAAAAATCACGATAAAATAGCATATCGATTGAAAAACTTGCTGGGGTTCATCCGGGCTGGCGTTGAGTGAAAAAAAAAATTGTTTTTTTTTGTTTGTTTTGTAATTTTTAAAATTTTGCAGAGTTTTTGCCGATTTTTATGATTTTCTCCAGACGTTTAAGACTTCTTCAATTTTCGAACCCTTGCTAATTTATTCCTGAGTCCAACTTTTGCAGCAACCCCTGAACAATGCTACTCGCAAGAGGTGCATATTGACAATTTTTTTAATACTTTGCCGGGAAGTTTGCATCTTCGTTAGCAGGAAAAATAATTCTGCAGTTCAGGCTTTGTGCCCGCAATGAAATATCGTAATTAATTGCTGAAAAAAAAAATTTTCACGACAACTCTTAAACAAATTCAGAGTTCTGGAATGTTTCCATCCTAGAAAGCTATTCCAGGAAAGTAATTAACTTCAGTTGTTTTGGGTTTGCTTTGGCCACCCTCACAAATGAATCTTTGGCAACTAAGGCTAAGGGTCCTGACTGCTATCCCATATATATTTTAAATATGTTAAAAAAATCCCTAATTTTTAATGGTCCCTTGTTTCTGAAAATTTTGTACTCATAATGGAAGCCATCGATAGTCTGCAAACCTACGCCATTTTTTATTTATTAGCCACTTAGGTTTTCTTAACACTTGCAATGACTATGACCTGATAACAGGCAAGATTATTGGTCATCCTGAAGGTCCATATGAGAATGTCACCTGGTAGGTTTATGTTAAGATGTCTAGGTGGGGCATATTGAATTAATAGGTTTTCTAGGCATCCACATGGATATGATGGCATTGATGATAATACAAATTGTGGTTCAATATGAGTGCTTGCCAGAGAAATGGAGTTGGGATTATGAAAACAACATAAGCCAGAACAAGAGAATTGTAGTTGCCGTGGATGAATCCAAAGATGCAAAGTCGCATTGTCATGGGTTTTCTCTCAACATTGTCAATAAGTCTGACACTGTAATATTGCTTCATGTTCCAAGCAATGATTGAGATAATGTTTCAGTCTCTTATAGATACAAAAGTCCAGGAGATCTATTCTCTAAAAATGCATGTTGTGCCAAAGGAATTAAGAGGGGATTTGATCAAACTGGCCACGGGATGTAATGGAAGCGGTAGCATTGGTTCACATTTTCCAAAGGACGTTCAAGTAGTTTTTCTGTTTATATGAACATGGAGAGTGTTGATTACTTTGTAGCAATGCTTCATCATAGCCAAAACCCATAGAGAAGATCTTATTGAAAGACTGAATCAGGAGATAGCTGCAAATAATTTCTCGTAAATAGGTTAAAGACCTTGAGGGTAAGCTTGAAAATGTTCAACTTAATAGCAGAGAAACACTATAGCAAGTTGGCTTACTAGAACGAAAGCAAGTTACCCATCTTCAAAGAGACCTAGAAAGGCTCCATAAGAAGGTTTTTGAGACAGAAAAGAGTTACAAATTGGAGTAGGCTGCCAAAGTCTATGTGGAGGATGGAGAACGCAACAGACCCTGCATAGGAGCTTACAATGACCAACTAAATCAAAACGGTTGGAATATCTCTGCACTTCAACATAGCTACAGAATTATGATAGTTGGCTAGTAAATAAAAGATGAAGATTTATATTTTATAAGCTCATAAAAGAATTGTTACATCACTTAATTATCTCAACTTATTGATTTAAAGGTTATCTCACAAATAGTAATTAACAAAGGCCAGTAGTTATCACTCAAGAAAATATAAAAGAGCAACCTGAAGATAGAAAAGAGATTGGAGTTTGGTGTATTGCAAGGAGGTTGAAGTGCTAAGGGCCAGAGGGCCATTTCATTACAGTAAAGTAGTATATCAATCAGTGGATTCACCACTCAGCAGTGAGCACACAAACACTCCCTTATTTTCTTTGTAAATGTTTTTATTTATTGATTTTCCAGCAATCCTCTCTTCTGGAAGTGGTTGTGAGCCTTTATAAAGGTTGTTTCAGTCATAATAATTATTTGCAAACTTGCTCTCACTATTTTTAGTATTGTTTTCTTACATATTTAGCCAATAGATTATTTAGTGAATTACTTGCTATTTCCTAGGTATGTTGATAGATTTTCCATGTTCTGAGCAACCATTCCTCTTTAAAGCTTAGTGACAAGCATGGCATTTACTGTTGCATGTCTATAATAAAAATTGTATTTTCTCAGAAATCAAGATTTGCAGGGGTTTTCAGTTATTGTGGTTATTGGGTTTAGATAGGGATTTCAATTTTTCTTTGGATGCATTGAAAACTATTTAAATGTTTCCATTATGCTCTCTTCTTTATGGTGTTCTTTGATATCTTCTTCAGAAGGTTGCCTTCGGTATCTAGATTCAGAAAGCTAAGACACCAATACATGAGAATACCACACGACACATATATTTAAATAGTCTGAACAATATTTAAGATGAATACTCATAACTGCACCCACTGGTGACAAATACAAGACAGAAAAACAGAATTAACTGACCTTAAACATATGACACTCGATAGTTTAGATTAAAAAAAATGAGAACCTAAGATGATAAAAATGAGACGTTACTTTAAGTTCATGGAATTATCACTCAGTAACAACGCTAAACTCTAACTGCATTGGCAGTGGTAAGAAAACTTGGAAATTTGTTATATCTTAATCTGTTCTTTGTCCATATGAAGAAATGGTAAGAAAACTTGGAAACTTGTTATATTAGTCTGTTCTTTGTTCATATGAATTTTACTTATATTATCAAAGTATTTTCTACCATTTTTCTAAAATCATTTATGTCAGGCTTTGCCATAAACTTTACTAATGTGTATAATGAGTTTGAATGGTTGGTGGGAGCTACCTCACTTTTCGTCATACCATATGGTGTTGTTTTGGGCAGTAACATAGGGTAGAAAATGGTGACAGAGTTGGATTTAAAACTAGAAGGTGAATATAATAATAAGCATAAGAAAATAAATCAACACTGTTCAAAATGAAATGTCATTATTTTATATTTAATTTGAAATCATGCCCTGAAATAAATAACAAGAAAGGATGCAATAGAAAGAGTAGAGCTCTGGCAAATGCGTAATTACAGAAAACTGTCAAGACATTAAACTATAGGACAATCTAACATTTTTGGGGTTAAATTATTTTTCTGTTTCTACGTTCATTCAAGTCAAATAAGTTGAGAAATGCATTTTTAATGTATGTTTTAATAACAATAAATTGAAGAACCAATCAGGTTAATTATAAGTTTTATTTGATTGGGTTTTTTTTTACCTTATAAGGAAAAAAATTGTATTAAACTGTGGCAGGTGAATCATGGTTAGGAGAGGTACCAGAAGGAGTGGGGCAGCTAAAGGGCACAACATGACTCCACCACAACAGCCTACTCCTACCACCCCACCTAATGAGGGGGGGAACATCTCAGCACAGGAACAAATACCAGCGGGAGAAGTGTTGAACTTAATGAGATCATTCCAACACATGTCTGAGGCATTAATAAACCGTTTGGAACGGGAGCATGGAGGACCGGTCATACAAAATGAAACACCCCAAGGTAACACAAGAAACGACGTACGTCGAGACTTGGAAAAAGTATGATTTCTAGAGTTTCGGGGTTCCACTAATGGTCAATCTACAGAGGCATGGTTGGAAAACATGGCTATGTGTTTTACCCTAAGAGATTACACCTCAAACATGAAGGCTAAGATGGGTATATTCCAGCTAAAGGGAAGCGCACTACTTTGGTGGAAGACATTATTAACCCAATTGGGAATGGATATATCAAAAGTAACTTGGGAGCTATTTGAAGAAAAATTTAGAGAACATTACATGTCAGAAACGTTCCTCGAGAGACAGCTCAATGAATTCAATTCATTAAAGCAAGGGGGCCGCTCCCTACTAGAATATGAGGCATGTTTCATGGAATTACTCCATTATGCCCCTCATTTAAACACAGAGAAGCTTAAGGTGAACAAATTTGTGTATGGATTAAATGTTAACATTCGGACAAAGGTTATAATTCTAATGCCTCGCACCTTACACAAGGTAGTTCAGCGTGCAATCATTGCAGAGGAGGAGATCATGAGCAGTGAGCATAGTAAGTCTACAAGGCCCACAGAATCAAGAGTACCTGGTATGGAGCATAGAAATTGGCAAGGGGGTCCCACGCTAAATCATCAAAACCGGTAAGGAAGAAATCAAAGAACACCATATAGGCATCCAGCTCAGCATCCGCGTAGGGCACCGTAGCAAGCTCGTCAGCCACCACTGCACCGGCCTATGCGACAGCACCAAGTCACACCACCTCAGCACCAATCCTCTTTCCAGCAGAGTTTCAGATCAACTCACAATTCAGTTGGTAGGAGCCAAGTCCCGAGGAAGGGGTGTAGGACTTATGGGGGTCCTCACTATGAGAGGGATTGCCCTCAAAAGATAGTTAATACCAGCCCAATTAAGAATGCAACTACAATGGGAGATCTGGGGAAGGCTCATCGCATCCATGCAGTGGTGAACAATCTCTAGGTCGAACACCAGTCCACTGTGTTAGAAACCTCAAGTAATATTGATGGTATGAGTTTTGTCATTTTGATAGATCCAGGGGCTACTGATTCTTTTATTTCTATAAATGCATTATCATTGATTAAACATAAAGCAACTCCACAGTATGAATTTAGACATGTAGAAATGGCATGTGGTATGAAAAGAAATGTAGGAAAAATGGTAAAGAATGGTGAGGTGGACTTGGGGGTATGTAAGACCAAGGTGTCCTTGTACTCGACAATTCTAGGAGGTTATGACGTAATTATAGGAATGGATTGGTTGGAGCGGCATGAGGCACTCCTAGATTGCAAGGACAAGATTCTACATTTCACCAATGATGACGGCCTAAGAAAATCATTAAGGGGAAGGAACCGAGGGGTGTCCCTGAGGTTCATCTCCTCCATGCAACTAATGAAATTTAGGTGAAAGAGATGTCAATTGTTCTCAGTGGTAACTCTAAACGAAAAAAATGACTCTGAAGATTTTGATGAACACCCTCTCCTTGTCGAATTTAAGGATGTATTTCCCGAATAACTACCCGGGCTACCCCCAAAAAGGGAAATTTATTTCACCATCGACCTTAAACCCGGCACGGAGCCTATTGCAAAGACACCCTACCGGATGTCGGCTCCAGAGCTAAAGGAATTGCAGATCCAATTAAAGGAATTATTGGACTTGGGTTTCATACGACCTAGCATATCTCCATGGGGAGCCCCAGTGATTTTTGTTAAGAAAAAGGATGGGTCTTGGCGACTATGCATTGATTACCGCCAATTGAATAAGGTAACGATAAAGAATCAATACACTTTGCCAAGGATAGATGACTTATTTGATCAAATGAGAGGGGCCACAGTGTTTTCAAAAATAGATCTAAGGTTGGGATATCATCAGTTGAGAATCAAAGAAGAAGATATTTCGAAGACAGCATTCAAAACAAGATTTGGGCATTATGAGTTTGTAGTTTTACCCTTTGGACTGACAAATGGCCCGAGTGTTTTCATGAGTTTGATGAATGGAATATTTCGAGATTACTTAGACAAGTTTGTACAAGTCTTTATCGATGACATTTTGATCTACTCAAAAACCCCAGAATAGCATGATGAACACTTGAGGATAGTCCTGAAATGTCTTAGAGAAAACCAGCTGTTCAAGAAGTTGTCAAAGTGTTCCTTTTACCAAACCAAGATTCATTATCTTGGACACATTATCTCTGGGGAGGGTATCACAGTAGACCCAGTAAAGATTGAAGCCATCATGGAATGGCCAACACCAACCAATGTTCATGAAATACAAAGTTTCATGGGCATGGCAGGGTACTATCGAAGATTTGTCGAAGAGTTTTCAAAAATAGCAAGTCCCATTACCGAGCTCCAAAGAAAGAACAAGAAATTCATCTAGACTAAAAAATGTGAAAAGGCATTCCAGCGGTTAAAGGAGTTATTAACGACAGCACCAATTTTGAAGGTGCCGGATATGGAGCAAGAATTTTTGGTCTGCACTGATGCCTCCAAAGAAGGACTGGGTTGTGTGTTGATGCAAGAGGGAAGAGTAATAGCCTATGCATCAAGGAAACTTAGAACCCATGAAGAAAACTACGCAACCCATGATCTAGAGATCACAACAATTGTTTATGCTCTAAAGATTTGGAGACACTACCTTCTAGGAAGGAAGTTTGATCTTAGGACTGGCCATTGTGGACTACATCACATATTCACTCAAGATCACTTAAACGCAAGGCAAAGACGATGGTCTAAACTAATTAGTGAATATGATTTTGATATCACTTACATCAAAGGAACGGTAAATAGGGTGGCTGATGCCTTAAGTAGGAGGCCGCAGATATTTTCAGTAATTCCCTTGAAGAAAAATTTGAAGGATAAACTGCTTGAATTACAAATTAAAGACACCTGGTATCAGGAGGTTAGAAAAATTTTGAGAGAGGATGAGACGAAGGTTCCAAAATATGAGGATTACTCCTTTTATAATGATGGGCTACTACGATTTTGGGGAAGGATATATGTACCACCGAATGAAGAGATACGCCAATTAATCTTAAATGAAGCACATCGTGCTCTATGCATGGCACACCCTGGTGTCAAGAAGATGAGTGCGGATCTTAAACCACTATTCTTTTGGAAAGGGATGAAGCAGGACATCATGAACTTGGTAGCAAGATGCTTAGAGTGTCACCGAGTAAAAGCTGAACACAGGCATCCGGCAGGTTTATTACAGCCCCATGAGATACCAAAATCTAAATGGGAAGTTATATCAATGGGCTTCATTGTGGGACTACCAATGACCCCAAGAAGACATGATTCCATACTTATGGTAGTGCACACGTTGACCAAAAGCACCCATTTCATACTAGTTAAGACTACATATAAGGCCCCAGAAATTGCGAGGGTTTTTATTAATGAGGTTATGAGATTACATGGAGTGCCTAGAAAGATCATATCCGACAGGGGAGCAGTGTTTACTGGAAGATTTTGGACCAGTTTCCAAGAATCTTTGGGAACCCAGTTGAACTTCAGCACTACTTATCACCTGGAAACAGATGGGCAGTCAGAGAGGACAAATCAAATCCTTGAAGACATGCTTCAAATGTATGTGATGAACCAACAAAAGAGATGGGAGGAGTTCTTACCACTTGTAGAATTTGCTTAAAGTAATAGTTATCAGAGTTCCATCAAGATGGTGCCATTTGAGTTCTTATATGGAAGACCTTGCAGAACTCCTCTTAGTTGGGATCGAATAGTAGATCGAGTATTAATAGGACCTGAGGTGGTGCAAGAGATGGAATAACAAATGACCATGATTAGGAGGAGGCTAAAGGAATCTCAAGATAGACAAAAGAGCTACGCTAATGCTCATTGGGTAGACCGAAGTTATGAAGTGGGGGATAGGGTGTTCCTGAGAGTAAGGCCCAAAAAAGTCTCTATAAAATTTGGAGAAGGAGAAAAATTGTCTCCACGGTTTGTGGGACCTTTTGAAATATTAGAAAGGAAAGGGTCGGTGGCATATAGGCTTGCCTTACCTCCATCTTTAGCACGTATGCATGATGTGTTTCATGTTTCTATTTTACGTCATTATATTTCAGATCCTTCACATATTATTGACTTGGGTCATTTGCAGGTCTCGGACGAGGGAGCAATGATGACCGAACAAGTTTGCATACTGGACCAGAGAAGTTTGCAGCTTAGATGATGGTTAGTGGACCAGGTCAAGGTCCAGTGGGACAATTATAGTCCCAGTTCAGCTACTTGGGAGGACGCCGAGGAGATGCATCACCGTTTTCCTTACCCATTCCAGGGGCTTCGAGACGAAGTCTATTTTTAAGAGGGGGTGTATGTAGTGCCCGCTCTAATTGACTGACAGTGATCTGACGCAAACATTTAATTAACCAGAAGGCCCACACTTTATTCTTTGAGGACCTCACATTGAGGATCCAGACACATGACACTATTATTAACGATTGATATATTCATGGTTATGATGTTCATAAATGCTTTCCATTGATATTATGATAGCATGAATGGTTATGTATCTTATCTATCAGTATTCCAATGATTGCATCATTAAATAGTTAAGTTTAGTATTTGAATTTATGATGAAGGTAGTAAAGGATATGTATACACTGTACTAAAAGTATAATGATGATAAATTTTGATAGATAGTTATATTTCTATGATGTTACGATGTTGATGGCTTAATGAATATTTATGTTTCCATTTATGATAAATGATGATAGCCATGAGGGATGTGTACCGTGTGTTACCTACTTCCGTTAGTTCAGGCTTATAATGGACAATGATGTGAATGACCAGGAATTGTTAATGATGCTATTATGATAATGACTAACAGTGAGAAACCTTGTTGCTAATGATTTTTGAGTATGGTAGGAAACAATCAGAGGCGCTTGCATATGACATGTCGATGACACCTGGTTTGATGAAAATTCATATTATTTTATCTTTTAAAGTCTAAGTCGATCTTGAAATCTGCCATATATGTTTAACTATATGCTGATGATATGTTAATGGTTGCAGGCACAAATTAGTTGCTTGACCGAATGACTCACATATGGGTGATGGGGTTGTACAGGTGGATGGAACTACATGGGAGGGGTGGGAAAGAGTCCCTGATCTCGCCCACTAGCACTCCCACCGTGACTTGGGTTGGAAGGGTTGAAACGCCTTCGCCTTGAAGATCACGATGCCATGAGGGTAGGTCCCAAACTTGGGTTGCTCATGAGGAACCTACTGGGGGGCGTGCATCAAGGCGGATTCCTTGATCCCCGGCACCATTAGTCTCACTATAGCAGGCACCATAAGAGACGATAGTGGTATATGAAATTGCATGATATTTTCCCCTCGTAGTCACTGGATGCTTGAAGGGCAAGTGGTGTGGCACCCTTGGCATCACAATTAAACTGATAGATGTGGCACCCTTGGAACTTCTAGGGAAGTTCTTGAAGGGCACAACCAAAATTTGCACCATTGGAATCATTAAAAAAATAAATAATAATAAATAAATATAAGTAAGGAATGAAAACTAGGTAATGTTACACCAAGGGAAAATGATGATTAGAAACCAAGGAAATTAAATCAAAAATAAAACTTGGAATAAGGAGGATCATAGGAAAAAAATAAATAGAGTACCTTAAAAATTCTACCCTCCCCATGTTGGAAAATGCTAGGTAGATGAGGTGGTTTAATTAGATGAAAGGGGAAGACAAACATATTGTAAGGATAAAGAATTAATCCTAACTTAATTAAGAAAAGAGGAAGGTGAATTAAAATAAGAAAAATAAATTAAATTTAGAGAAATGTAGAGAAGCTCCATGTGGCATCAACCAACATAAGAATATCCCTCTAAGAGATAACCTGAGTTAATTTAGGAAGTAGATTGGGGATAAAATCTTGACTCATTAATTGACTCTAGTAATAAACACAATTTAAAGAATAAAATGGGGGAATAAAGAGACAACTAGGAGAAGAAATAGGAATCTTGTGAGGTAAGGAAAATATTAGTTTTAAATAAAAAGTTAAGTAAATAATTTTGGGTGACCCTTGCTGAGAGAATGACACATGGGTAGGTGAATAATCAAGTATTAAATTGAAAAGAAAAATATTATAATTATGCATGACATGCCAAGTGTCACCTATGAGGACTCCTATAAAAGAAGGGGCAAGCCATGAGAGAAGGGACTTTTTGGGAACCCTATTGTTGGATGGGATGATATGTTGTGAAAGCAGTGACTACGAAGCTATAGTGAGTTTGGTGAGGTAGAGGGTTTTAGAGAGGGGACTCTTGAGCTAAGGTTGCTCTCCTCTGCCAGCTAGATTCTTCCTCCATTGTATAACCCCATTGCAGCTCGGGGGTTCGCGGGGAAGAAGAGTACCCAAGGAGCAGGCTGGGAGGTAAATCAGTGGGTCTTGATTCGGATCAAGCGCGTCATCATACACTCGCAGAAGTGACCAGCAACGAGAAAATACCAGCGACAACAGAGCAAGCGGAGTCTCGCCTCTCCGGTGTACGGTACATTTGTATTTTGTTATTACTTTACCTTAGATTAAAAGTATATAAATGTGGCGTTATGTTCCTGGAATGAGAATCAACGATGTGTGTGTTGATTGAATTTAAATCTCAATGTGTTTGTTTTCCGATTGTAATTGTTGTGTAAAATAAAAATAAAAATTGTGCTTGATATATATATAGTTGTAGTTGGGTCATTTCACTGTTTTAGCTGGGTCGTTTCATTTGGTATCAGAGCTTAGGTTCACACACTGGGCCTAAGATCAGTTATTATATGATAGAAAAAAAATAAAAATAAAATTTAATAACAATGTGACAGTCAAATGTCATCCATTAGAAATAATTAACCCAACAGGAAGCTACTTTGATAAACTTTCTCACACGCGCTTGATAGTGTTGTTTTTGGACGCTAATCAAAAAGCTTCAATACTGGTGTGACTGAACAAACCAACCTAGCCAGGATAAGATGTCAACTAATCTGCAGACAATTTTCTAAAATCTTTGCCTCCGAGATTTTGTCAAAAACCAGATCTTTCAAGTTTGATTTCCTCACTATTTCAGCAGAGGATATGATCGATTCATCTGAAATGATAAGCCTAAAATGTTTGTTTCTACATGCCCAACGTATAATATTTTTGGGCCCGACCTGTGTATAATTTCAATTTATATCCAACTTATGCTTTAATTTGAGCCGACCACGGCACAGTCTCCATCTTTGCTTCATCGAGATACTCCAGCGGCTTCTCCATTGAATTGTTCACCAAGTATTGTTGGTTGAAGCACGGAGCATTCTGTTTTCAATCTTATTTTCACTGATCACTTTATCATTAGTCATCACTTCATAACTTTGTTCTTTGGTCCCTCTTATCAATCCTTGTGGTGAGGGCATGTCCAGTCATCTACACTTGCCTCCCACAGCTGGAGGTAATGGCAACTCCTGATCTTTTTCTTCTATTATGATCCAGATAGTTACGATGATTTGATTTGGTCCCAGTAATGTTTTGTAACTGCCCTACTCTATAATTGATCTTATGTAAAGAAAGAGAATGAGAAAAACGAAATTTCCAATAAAGAAACAGATAAGTCCCAAAATTTCACTGTGGTATAACTGATCTTAGATAAAGAAAGATAATGAACAAAACTTAAATAAATGGGAAAATTATTCATTTGCAGGAAAAAGTCCTTAAGAATTCATGTCTTTGCCTTTTCGTGAAATGCAATTGTTGACTCATATATTTGTGGTAGCCGAAACTAAGGCGGCCCAATTTTATTTCAAAATGTGAAAATATTATCATGGTTGATTTGACTAGCACGTGATCGCACTGCGAGAACTACAAAGTACTGAATGCTTCAGCCAAGGCTCGTTGCTTGCTCGGATCATGAATCCACCATATCGACCTTTCTCGTCCTTCTTCCGATTCAACTTCTTCTTCACTCTCTGGCTTCTCCAATTCCTTTACCCAAACACAGATTTGTGCAGGAACTCTAAAAATATCCTCCTGTTCAAATAAAATGAAAACGACCATTAAAAAAAAAACCAAAACATTCACATCTAAAACCAGAAAAGTTGTATGTATTTAAGGACTGTGTAACGTCTAATTATAAGTGTGTACGTCTTCGTTCTTGTTTGAATCCCCATCGTCACCGTCCTCATGGTGATCCATAAAATTCTGCTCATCGTCAGAGAAATATATGTTTTTCGGTGCCTCAGCAAAATACGCATTCCACTCCTCTGCAAATTACGTGCATCAACGACATCAAAATTTCTTTGAATGTAACTCAAAAATTGACAGTAAAGTGGTCAGTTACAAAAGTATACCTTACCATGTCAATTTCAAACTTACCTAATTACCTGAACTACGCAAAGGTTTTGAGACCTGGTCCAGAATTTGTAATATCCTTCACATAGATCTTGAACGAATCCATGTGATTATTAATTCCGTTTATTGTGGTCTTGTTGATGGGTATTCAATTATGGAGTTGAAACTGGCAGTTAGACAATGTATCATATACGTAGGGATTCACGAATTTACGCTCCAAAAATATTAATAATATCCCTACCTCCATGGAAGCAGATCGCATCTGAAGACTTCACCATTAAACAACTTTTTGTTCCAACCGTTAGCAACTATAGTTGACTTGACTGATCTGGCAGTTGATCCTCTGAGACAATTCGATAGATTCAGCCTTACCTTGAAATTATCGACAGTTTACTATCTGTTAACCAAAACTTCTCTCGGCGCCCTTTTGGTCTGCGCCGATGTGGATCCCAAATCTGGTTGTTCCATCAATTTGCATATTTGGTAACGGTAATCCTCAATTAATAATGGTGAATTTTAGTTTGTTCTTTTTCCTTTTCATTAATTGTCTTCGTTAGAACGTCCTGCATGACTGGACTCGTCTGAGAATTTGTCCTCGCCCATTAGATCCCGTCTGGGAATTACTCTGCATCTGGATAAAGAAAGAAAGAAGTAAATTCGCGAACTCTTATTATGTAATCCCCTCTTCTATGGTGACGTGGATCCTCATTTAATCCACCAGAGCCGCTTTCCATTTCGGTTTCGGTGACTGATTGAGAGATTGGTACTCAAAATCTTGGACAAGGCACCAGGAGTGTTTATAACTGGCAAGCATTTGGTACTTAATCATCTTGAGCAAGGCAACATAAGTGCTTACAATTGTTGCCTTTCTTGCCTTTCTGCTTGCAAGTGTGTAGCATAGTTGGCCCCGCTGCCAAAAACAAGATTATCAAGACTTGTATTCGTGTTTGTATTTGTATTTTTTTTTTAATTTATTCTCAAAACAACTTTTCTGTGTAAAGCAAACAATTTTACAATTATTGAACAATTGAACCAGTCAATTGATACATACATACCGCCAGAGGGATGCACGATTGTTTTTTTATTTTGGCTATATAAACTATATATCGAAATGGTTTGAGTATGCAATTCGATAGTACGCTCGAGTTTTTCTTTATGTATATGCCGAAAAAAAAAAATTGTCGTCCAACAAAATGAAAACAGAACATAGATGGTTTGTATAAATTCCCCGTCGCCTTCCTGGACAAGAAATCTGCTAATATGAGAAAAACAAAACAGTCACTTCATATCACGTTATTTTGACCGAAGAAACAAACCTTGCAGAAAGAATAGTTATAAATTGATAGTACTTTAACTCAATTCGGAACGTTGGTAATTTTCATAGAAGTATCTTAGCACAGTGAACTTCACGTAGAATTTTTAAGAAACCTGTCGGAAATGTCTGAGGACCTACAAATGGACGTATTTGCAAATGGACGAGGATGTGCTACCTCTCCCATAGGCTGAGGAGTGAGTTTCATTTCAGATTATTCCCTTCAAGTGCATAATTTGAATGTAAGACATCAGCCTCACACTTAATGTGTGGGGTTTATAGATGAAGTTCAAATAGTGATCCTTCAAGTAAATTCTCTCCAAGTTAATTGTCACTGAAAAGCGCCTACATTGCTCTTAAAAACCTTGGGGTTCCAAGCCGTCTATGCGAGTTTTCTTAACAGATCTATTCATTTAAATTCAAATAAAATGCTTATTCTTTGAAATACATTATTCTTAAAAAAAACATTTCTCTTTAGATATGCGTTTGTGTTGTAGGGCGATTCCGACATTCAATGCATGCATCAAACTCTAAACCCCTGAAATTTTCGGAATAACCCCATTAAATTGTAACTAATTGGCTCATCCTTGGTCAGGTTCGAAATAAGACTTTACTTGGTTTTTCGACTATGCAGTAAATTTGATGTTTTGCATAGCTCATTTGGCGGCTCTGTTTAATTTCTCCGTCTAAGTTTTGTTGTATTATAAAATATAGTCTATTTCTCTGTTAAATTCTATTAGTTTCTTAAAATTATAGGAGATATTATATATTTAAGTTTATTTATGGTGAATATAGTTAATACTGTTTGGATAAATTAGTATAATGTATTGTTATATGTTACGTTAAAAAGACGTAGTCTTAACAATTTTTTTTTTTTTGAAAGTTTTGGAAATTCTGGTTAAGAAAATAAAAAAATAAAAAAATTTAGCTGGGAAATTTCACTGTTTAGTTGGGTCGTTTCACTACATTAACTACATGTGTTTGGTAATATGCTTATGCAAATTATTTGGTTAAAATTATAAACTATTAAGTCAGAATGATAAATTCAAATCTCTTAAGGTTGATAGAAAGTCAAAAAACAAACTTTCTCAATCATGATGATAACAATATTATGAAAACTATTAAATTCAAATTCATAATATTTTTAAATGTAGTGAATAAATATTTTCCTATTATATAAATAATTATTAAAAACACATGTGTAATCTACTTCTGATTTTTAAAAATAAAATATCAAATCTATTTTAAAAATTTTGAAATGAAGTTAGAATAATTCTAACTTTCTTTAAAGCTTTTATTTCTAAATTGGACTTTGGTGTATATTCTTTATAGTTTTACATTTAACTAGCATTTACTTTCATACTTTTTTGTTTATATTTATTTAATATTTTTGAGCATTTATTTCTCATGTTTTTAAAGTTGTTTTTGAATAATTAGTAAAGATATTATTTTATATTTAAAGTTTTCTTCATGGAGTTGCCATTTTCTTATTAAAAAAAAAAAAAAAAAACCAAAGATCCTTGATCCTGACATTAAATGTCTCAGAAATACCATACACCATTGTCAGCATGTTTAGAGATGAAAAAGAAAAAAACAAACAACCAAAGATATTGATAGTCAGGCATTCATGCAAATAGATAGATATATTTACACAAGCAGACAGGTGGTCAGGCAGAGAGACATATAGAGAGATAGAGAGATAGAAAGATAGATCGATAGCAAGAGAAACAGAAACATGTAGAGAGATAGATAAAGATACAGTCATTCATATATATTTATCTATATATAGACACTGCGTAGACAGACAAAGGCAGAGTATATGGATAGTTAAAAGCTACCTTGTTGCAACCATCATAAATTGATTTAATGATTCTAATGGGACTCGATCCAATTTTAAATCCAATTTTAAATTTGTTTTCAGTTTGTATTATATTAATTGTCCAAAAATTTCTTTCTTTTTCAATTGTTCATTGAACATCTAGTATGGATTCATGCCTTAGTGTCCTGAAGTACGTGGATACATTATAATAACTACAATTTTTCCATCTTGAATTCCAGTTCATAGTTGTATCTGGTATTATAACTCAGAAGGTGCTTGGTAAGGCACTTGGAGGGATAAATGTAGCCATTTCCTAGATTTGTTTTGTTGTGGGACTTGAATGTTTCCTTTAACAGGGCAAAATCCAATGTTCTGAGTGATGGCTATTTCATGAGGTGAAAGATTCCAATGTTCATGATTAATGACCAATCTAGACATTCTCTATAATTCTGGCTGCAATATTTAACATATATTCTGGCAGGTGGTTATGTATAGGGGACTGCCCTTATCCTAACAGATCTTGTACTTGCCTATGGATCTTGTTTTTTATGGTGTAAGAGTTTATTTCCTAAACTTCATGAAAAAAAATAAATGCTTGAATTAGGACTTTTCTATATTGATATTATTTGAACTTATGAAATTGTATTTACTATAATATGCTATAATTGACATTGCAATGCTTTTTTTTTAGCGTGTGTGTATATATATGTTTTGGTGAAATCTGCCACTGTTTACATGCGAACAATTTTCTTGAATGATCTCCTTCACATTTTTCTTTGAGTATTTTTGTTTTATTTTTCCAAAATAAGTACCTTCATCCACTCTTGTTGGGTTTGTTTCCATTGTTTAAAGTTAATGCAAAGCTGAAAGTATTTAAGGTTTTTGGAATAGGTAAGTTTTTGGAAAAGCCCATATCAAGTCTTTAAGAAATAGGGAAGTGGATGTATTAGTGGGAGCTAAGTAGGGATGGATTTGGGTGCAATAAACAAAATTTACCTTCTTGCTTCAACATAAAAAAATGAGTACAAATATAAAGAGGGGGATTGGTCTTCACGATCCTCAAACATAACATAATTAAACATTTGATATCTATTGGTTTCACAGTCATAACACGAGAGTCCTATGGTTGCAAATTGCAATATACAACTTGGAGAAGCCCCATTCTCCCCATTGATTTTAAAAGGAATCCCTGTGATTGTAGAAGAAGCTTTTACCAAAAACTAGAGAGGTAAAGTCTTGATTCACATACTATTCTGTGTATATTTCAATAAATATTCTTATTTTTATAGCAGATGAGTTCTTTATATTGGTAACACAATTGGTCCACCATTATAGCCTATTGTCAATATTAGTCATATCCGCAAAATTCCCAAATTCAGAGAGAAACTCAGTAAACTGGATGCCACTAATAACAGCTTTATGTGGCTTGGAAGATTATTATGGTTGTTCTAGGCTCCATGTGCATATCCATTCCCTTAAGTATTCCTTCTTTCTCTCATTGCCTACACAACATGTCCATTTAGTTAAATTCTTCCATATTCTGCTTTTTTTTCATTTTGTTTACTTTGATATGAATTTCTTTTCCTGTGCAACAAACATTTACTGTATATGATGTATATGGCTATAATTTCTTAATATATGATGCAGATGGCTATGATCTCTTGAGGAATCCTCACATGTTAGTGTGGGCATAGTAAAGAGTCAAGAATGTAAAATTTCCTTGAAGTTCTGCAACTGCTATGATGTTAATCTTGAAAACAATTTCATTGCACCAAGACACAGAATTTCTCTATGAAATTTGGAACAGAAATAAAAACACATTCACATGCAATAACATAGTAAATTTTCTAGGGAACCCAACTAGGAAAATCCTCTGCTAGCTGTAGAATTTTATTGGCAGAATTGAGCCCTCTTGTTTTGTTCCCCAGCTATAGTCCTTTAGTTATAGCGGAATTCATGGTATAGATACCTTGGGAAAATTATAACCTGCCCACCAGAAGGTTGGCAAGAGTTTCAGGAAGTGTTCCTAAGACTATGTGTTGTCGTCTCTCCTTTATGTTCTAAGGACTTCGGGACGAAGTCCATTGTTAAGAGGGGGTGTATGTAGTGCCCACCCTAGTTTCCTGACTCTAATATGACATTATCTTGCATACTTTAGTCTATGAGTAACTCAGGCTGAGGATCCAGAAACGTGACTCTATTATCAGCGAATGTGATGGTTATGTATGTTCTCTATTAATATTATGATTACGATATAATTAATGGTTATGTGTATTCTCTATTGATATCATGATGGTGATAGTAGTATAGGATAGACATGTTTCGATTGATGTTATAGTGATGATAGCCTTGATCTATATGTATGGTTCCACTAAGATTATGATGATGCTAGCCATGATGGAGGTATCCCTATGTTAGCTACTTACATTAGTTCTGGTTCACAATGAACAGTGATGTGAATGACCAGGTGATGGTAATTAATGCTATTATGACAATGAGTAACACTGAAAAACCTGGTTACTAATTATTATTGAGTATGGCAAGAAAACCACCAGAGGCACTCGCACATGAAGAGTTGATGACACCTGGTTTGATGAAAATTTATATTATTTTATCTTTGAAATTCTAATCGATTTTGAA
>APFE030405408.1:0-15459 GCA_000404065.3 Pinus taeda
CATCAGAAAGCTCATTCATGACCATGTTCTGGAAGTGCAAATATTGTTCAACAGATGATCAGGTTGGCAGACATCTTCACAAAGGCTCTCACAGCAGCGAAGTCACTAAACTTCGATATATGCTTGCGAGTTCAGAGTTGTCACTAAGGGGGGATAGGCTCTAGTGCCTCCTTCCTTCTCCTATGTGTCATATTTGTAAATCCTTCAATCCTATCCCAAGTTGTTCTTAAGGGGGGATGTTAGGATATTCCGACACATAGGAAATAGTTAAGTTCAAATTGGTCTAGTATAGAGTTAGGTATAGAGTTAGGTAAAGTGTGTTTCTTTACCATTGTACATTTTGTAACTTACAATCCGACGGTCACGATATGTAGTGATCCGATAGTTCATTCTCTCCTCGGTATTACCGACACTTGATCCATGGCTTGACACCCGATTGGTCCATGAATTCTATTTAAAGCGCATGGAGGGTCATTTGTAGGTTAACCGTGCATGAGAGAAGCTTATGTAAATTTTCATTCTTTTATTAATAAATTGCCTAAAGTGGCCGCGTTGGCTTAGGCCGTGGACTGTTTCCCTCTTTGAGGGTTTTAACCATGTCAAAATACTGGTGTATTGATCTGTGATCTGGTTGTGAGCGGTGTCCTTTGGTGTTCTGTCTGAGGAACTTACCCTGTAAATTCCTACACACAATAGGCCACATGCCATAGTAACTCACCTTTACTCTTCTCACTAAGAAAAATAGAACAAAATATGTAAATAAATGTGAGAAAAATGAATTTAATAAGTTTGAGAGTGACGTTGTGACCCATACAGTTTACCTATTGATGAGCCTCATTAGCTACCATGTTGAGAAATCTAGGGAAAAGAGTTAGTTTAAATATTAACTTGATTTCTCTTTAATCTTTGACACTTACTTGAGATTTAGATCTTTCCATGGATTTTGTTATAGATCAATGTGATGGGTCGTTCATAGATTTATAGCCCAATAAAATCATCACATATTCATATCTAATCCATCTTGGCTATCGTGGATAGGTCGATGATCATCACTTTGGTCCATATAGATAGAGAGACAAATAGGGTTAGGCTATACGCCACGGATGTTCTATCTCACCTGGGCTTGATAATCCCTATTCACTATCCTTAAATACAAGGAGGATGTTGAATACCATATCTTTGATAAATTCATGGTATAAGTCAATTAACTCCATTACGAATAACAAGAGCCTATAATCAGATTCTCGTGTTAAACTAATCCTTTACACAATTTGTGCCCATGATAATTCAACCATATACTAATTTGTATACCTATCCCACTCCACCATACACTACCACACTCGTAATTTAGGTGCTAGCTACTCCTGTTTCAATTCCTAATCATAACAATATGTGATTATGAAGAAATTTTAAGTACATATGTGTGTAATGTCCATGATGGGACGTATGAATTGTCCTCCCCAAATTGCATGTCAATTATTATAACCTAAAATGGGCTAGCAATAGTCTATCTCATCATCTCAAAATGACCTAGCAGAAGAAAATTTACAATTTTTGTCATCATCACTTCACACTATCTCATGAATGACCCTTTCTACAGATTATATGCATGAATTTATGAAAGTCCAACCCCTGTACCTTTCCTATGATTGATTGTGATAGCAAGTGAATAAATAAAAATCGATGAATTTTTGTTGACAAGATCCCCTACTTATAAATTGTGCTTTTTTCACCTGTTATCACAATCAATCATAGGCTAGGTAGAGGGGATGGCCTACCAAAAATTCATGCATATAATATGTAGAAGGGTTCATCTATGAGATAGTGTGAAGTGATGATGGAAATCATGGTAACTTTTCATTTATTGGGTCATTTTGAGATGGTGATGACAGACTAGTGCTTGTCCATTCAAGGTCATAATCATTGATGGTCAATGTTCAGAGGGTAATTCATACATCTCATCATGGAAATTACACTCATATGTACTTAAATTTTCATCATAATCACAAACTATTGTGAAATGAAAACTAATATATGTTAGAATTTTGTTAGACTAATATAGATTATAAAATGCAACCAATATATAGATTAGTTACAATAAATATAGTAGAAAATATAGCAACCATTCCAAGAGTGTCGACTAGTGCACGAGGTAAAGAAAACTTTAATGCTATTTTTATTAATGAATAATAACAAAAAATATCAATTTAACATTTCTTTTTTGTTACAGTTGATGATCCACCCCTCTTGCAGTAGCCTCGACAACATCATGAGTATATAACCATACCATAAAAATTAAAGAAAAAGAAAAAGAAATGGTTGTACTAGTTATATCATTAGAAACAGCATGTACCATATTATAAAAACATATTTTTGATGATAATTTTTTTTGAGATGAAGTATTTAGTGTCTATGATTAATGAATGAATGAATGAATGTTATATGGTAATGAATAATTATTATATGTATCTTTACGTACATGACCTTGTTTCATATTATGTAAACATATTTTTTATGATAAAATTTATTAAGATGAAATATTTTGTGGATTTAGGAATGAATGAATGAATGTTTTCTATTTGTTTTTTTTTTATGTATCTTAATGTCTTTCTTTCAACTATTTCCTATATAGTAGATAGATTGGGTACTGGGAATTGAGATTGATGTGTGGGGGGGGGGGGGGGGGGGGGGGGGGCCCGGCAGGGGCATGAGATCTTCCACATTCACGTGGTTGGCCTTGTCCAGTAGAGAATAAATTAGGATTTGGATAATATTGGAGAAAAACACCCTCAATCCAACAGAGAAACAACAAATACAATGTTGACTTCGTTGCTGCTTCATTGAGCGAAGGGAGGTTTTCTCCAAGATTAAATTACTCCAACAATTTATTCTTGAACATAAGAAGATATCATTCAGGTATTTATGCACACAAGTCCTTTTAATTATTATTTATTCATGCAATTAAATTTAATATTTGGTCAAATTTAATCTAATTTTACCTTATTGGTCTCATGAATATTTGTAGGACAAGTAGTTTCAATTTGGATGTTGAAGTGGAACAAATATCTAAAGAAAATAGCTCAAAATGGTAAGGGTTTAGGTCATACAACAAAATTTGTTTGATATTTGTGTTGTGTGTCTTGGAAAAGTGGGAGTTACATAAATGTTTATAAGAAATAACAAAATTTTCCATGAAAACAATTCATGTAGTATTCGTCTTTCTTTGGCAATTGTGTTTGTATTTGAGTGAGAGACCATAAACTGTTATATTTCATGCAAGGCAGTAAGAGAAACCCTTACTCTATTAATTAGGCTAAGGCACTAGTATGATTTTTCTTCTATTTTATTAATTATTTATCACATCTAACTTCTCCTCCTTCCTTTGTTTTGCAAGTACTTTCATTCACATATCTAGATTTGAAATCTTAACTATGGTTGGAGTCGTATACATGAAAAAAAATCATTGAAGTACTACTCAACTTTATCCCACCAAGAGTTGGCTACTAGGTGTGTGATTTAGTTTTGAGTTTCATTTGATTTCAAGAAAATTTTTATTTCTACATTGAAAATATTCCAAGACCATAGATGTTGAGAAAAACTAGGGAAAACAAAATTAGGGTTTCTTTTATAATGTTTTCTTTTGTTATATTGACAATTATTGTGATATAATGTTAGTTCATCATAATCATCATAAATTTGTGTTCATCATTAAGACAATGACAATAAATAAGATCACAATGCAAATGAGAACACCAAAACTAGACTCTAGGCCAATGAAAAACCCATCCATAGGGGAAAAATCCAAAAAATTATCTTCTTATAGAAATTTAAGGAAGACTTCCTAGTCCTTTGATCAAGACAACTCACCAAGTGTTAGTCCAACCACAAAAATAACAATGCTTCTCTTTATAACTTGGTCTACTACTCTTCTATAGCTTGAAATATGAACAAATATAGCTTTCTTCCCATACGTGTGAGCTTTCCAAACAAAGAATTGATGCACAAGCCAAACAAATAGACCTTCTTGATTTCCTCACTATCCTTCACCTCTTTCTCGCTCTGAATTTTCCTTGGAATTCGTGAAGAGACTGAATTACTTGTGTGACTTAAATGAGGTTCAATACCTCTCCTTTATATAGTATTTTGGTCGGGTTGAACTGCCTCTTGTGGGGTTGAATTGATGGCCTGATAGCACACACTTAGGGACAACATTTTTCCCCTAAGAACACTAAGTTATGCAGGATCAAAAAAGAAATAGAATAAAACCAATAATAGCATATGTTTTAGTAGATGGATTTTCTCACCTACTGTACTTTTCATCCTTTGACAAGGGAGTTTAGTTTTGAATTACTCAACCTCCTTCTAGAGCTAACTAACATAGTGACTCAAACTTCACTATGCTTTAATATAATTTCAATAGTATTTCTATATAATGTTATTTACCCATCCAAAAAAAAACCCATGGAGGTCTCATCTACATGTAAAATATATAAGTCTAGCAATCTAACTCACAAAAAAAAAAATCTAATTTCCTAAAATTAGTCATTATTAACCACCTATGTGGCATCCTCTTCCTTTTGTCAATGTAATTTTTTAACAAAGGATTACCCAACATCCCTATGTGTCACATTTTGGATATTTCCAAATAAATATTATTCCTAATTACCAATTAAATAATGATATATTAATTCTCACTCCAAAAGTGGGTAATTTTAAAGTGAATTAATATCAACAAGTCCACTTACATTTGTACTAGTTTAAGTAGAATTTGGAAGGATTGGTGTTGGGGAGTATGGATTACACACCACTAATGCATTTCCTATATCATAACTATGAAATAAGGACTCCATCCACTTACCCCCATTATTCCCAAGGTGGAGGTATTCAACTCACATATTTTACAAAGTGGGACTATTTCACTTGTTGTCCCATTACATCACTTGTCAACGCTATCACTGTCAATGTCACAGTGAAACGAGTTAAGTCAAAGAAAGAAACTTATCATAGTACTTGTCATTGTAAGACATCAATGTTAGGTATATCAATTCATATTTTCATAGCTCAATATTCTATATTACAACATAGTCCAAATGTGTTGTTGCTTCATTCACTATAGTTGTCACATTAACACAAGACCATGTCAATGTAGCACTATCCAAGACGTTGTCATGTGTGCATATCTATACTCAGAAACTACTTTTACAAATCATAAGGTCACTATGTTAAGTTAGCATTTGTCTTCAAGTCACGGTTTCTATGTCAAGTTTAATATATCAAGGTCATTGTACAATAAGTCAAACTGTCAAATCAATAGTAATGTATCACTATCATAAAGTGTCAAATTCAATGATATTATCATAGCATGCTCACTATGTCAACCAAGGTGTTGTTTATAACTTTGTTATATTACAATAATGAGCATATGTATAAGATAGAACTGAGGTCTTAACAAGTTGTAGGATATAGTAGGTTCGTTGGGATTAAAATACTAGTCAATAGATTGCATCAACAATTAGGAGTCGAGGTCATGTAATTTTTTTATTAATATGTCAAGTCCTATGAGTCAAACTAACATGTAATTTCACTGTTTTCACTAGGACAATACATCACTTGTTAAGTTTGCATACATCACATCAAAAACAATGTTCAAAGTCAATGATTGGGTTATTTCCTTTGGTTCTTGAATTTATTCAACTTATACAAAAATGAGATTGAGGCGTGAGATTTTTTCATATATTGGCAACTGTTGGTGAAGATTATATTTTTTTTAGGGCACAAAAAGTACATAATTATTCCATTCTATTTGTTTTTATGTATTTTCTAATTATGATATGTTTTCTTTGTTTTGGAAAACTTACATGCATGACACAATAAAATTTTGGCTTGAACTGTAGCACAAGCCTATCCACTATGTTATAGGAATATATACACAAATCTCAACATTAGGTTCAATACACTCCTTAGGATGATGGATACTATTACATCTCTACTTTTTATTGAATTTTACATCTGTAGGAGAGAGATAGACACAAGCATGCACCCATGGGCCATATATCAAAGACTCGATATAAAGTGGAAACCCATAGTGGGGAAAACCACACAAAGATATATTCATTACCCTTTTCCAATCCAGTGAACACCAATCACTTGAGGTTCTTTACAATGGAGTCAATATGCTATTTAAATAGGCCTCTTTCACATGAATATCATGTGTCATCATAAACCACTTATAGTAAACCAACCCTTGATTGAATTAAGGTTAACCTAGGATTCCCACCTTTATGTTTATTTGAGAATCTGGGATTGTTATAATAGCCCCCTTACTTATATCACCTAAAGCCAAGTCTCAACCTTAATACATGAATCCTTGAATCAAGGTCTTCACATGCAATCTTTCCACGTCATTCCACCTGGCCTCGGTGTGCTTATGCCAATGCTTTTCAACCACTGTAATTTCATCACCATTATGTGGGAATTTATCCAACAAATAATTTATCATTTTTAGTTTGTAGGATGGACCCCACAACAATAACAACTGCAAATTCATTGCCTCTTTCATTCACCATTCCAAGCTATTGGGAAATTGTCATGCTTTTTGCATTAAATTTTATCCTAATGAATTTCATACACTTTCTCCATGGCTCCCATTCTCAGACCATTCTCATGAGAGAGTATAGGTACGCTTGGGATTTTATACCCTATTAAATTAACAAGAGAAAATAACAGAAATAACAAGCACACATAAAAGCCAAAATTTACGTTGGAAACCCTTTAATCAAGAAAAATGACTTCCAATAGATATGTCTATTATCCTTGGCCAATCTAGCCATTAAATGCACTTTACAATGGAGACAATAAGCCACACACATTAAAATGGAGACAAGAAACCACTTAAATAGATGACCACGTGCTAATATTATGTGCCACCTATAGTAAAACCACCCTTGACCATGTCAAGATAACTAAATAGTTTTGATGTCAAAGAGAAAATATGAAGGGAAATTGATTTGATGTATAGGTTCTTATTGTTATGATTAAGCATCTATGGTAATATATAAAATTAAATGATGAGAAAAAGAAAGTTAGGAAAAAATTTAAGCACCTATCGTTTAAATGGAAATGCCACTCAGACATGAAATAAAGTACTCAACCTAAATTAGGGGGCATTCTAGCCATATTAGAATTCCTTGTACTAGAACAACAAGACGAAATAATGAATAAGTAGTGTGTCAATATATAGAAGTTGCATGATTCTAACACAAAAATGGTATAAAGAATTGAGACTCTCTCTTGATTTTTTCATTGCCTCATTATCATTGATCATTTCCATATATATTTGCATCCTTTTCTAAACTTTGGGTTGAATTGAAGTGATATTGTATCAAAGAGTAGGATAATCTTGAGGAGAAGTGAGACATTTTGTCTAGAGGAAATATTTCATTGTTTTGGGTCATTAATGGTTCAAATTCTCCAATAGAAGGAAATTTCCTTCCATTGCAGCTTTGCAACCTCTTGTATGTCTTAAATTTCAGACATTAGAGAATGGTGACTTACATATTTAAGCATAAAAGGAGAATGTTGCATTTATGAGATAACCTTTATCGATTGTGTCATACATTGATGATTTTTTTCCTCATAAGGAAACTACCCATGATTTTGTTATAGGAAACCTAGTTTATGGGTGAGATCTATACTCGTAGAGAGGGTTGTTGTATAATTCTGTGTATTATTAATAATGTTTAAATATGAAGGGATAATAATTTGCATATCATGTCAATGCCTTAGGGGAAACTGATTCTAAATATATAACTTTTAGAAATCACCAAGATTCTTTTCCTGTAACTTGGAATGATCATAATTTTAGCATTTGAAGTTTATAGCATATTTTATGATACTTAATTTTGGGGTATCTCAAAATATCTACACATTATCATAGTCAAAATTTAGTTTAGGCACATCTACTAAAAGATTGAACCTAATGGTTTTTGTGTGCGCTAAAATGAAAATTCTATTAGCCTACTGGTATATTTTTATGAAAACATTATGACTTAAAAAACTATGATGCCAAAAGCATAAAGTAGTTAGAAGTTATGTGTTTTAGCACTTTTTATACTTTTTGGAGGGTAGATGTGAATGATAATGTGGCCACTTTTAATTTGACATATGTGAGCTAAAGAAAAACAATAGAAAGATAAACCACTCATAAAAAAATTTCATAGTTAAACAAATGCCAGATAGATAGCAATTCAATTATGGGCCATCAAAGAGTTTGGGCAGGATCAATATATATTTACAGAAGGCATATGATGCCCAGATAGGGCCAACTAGAATATGCTTTGTTTATCACACTTTACTTCAGGAATATTAGTCTTAGTAGACACACTCTTTACTACTTACAAGCATGTTCTCCATATGTTATTTACTTTCTTTACTTCTCCATATTAGTCAAGGGAATGATGCCCCATGACTTGATGTTATAAAGAACTAGATGGATGGATCATTGATTAGCCGAGGGAATACTTGTAGTAGCATGCTCTATGGCATTGAAATGTTGGATGGTGGCTTGGATTATGTGGTGTGGGTAGTCATAGAACCTCGTTGGATGGACATACTTCAGACCTAGGATAGGCCTTGTGACCTAAGGAGAGGTCTCAACACAACATAAAAATTGATCACAAGAAGCATATCAAGCCTGGAAAAAAGACACAGACCTCAAGAGCAGCTACAAATTGGAGAGAAGTTAATTTCTTAGTTTATTGTGTGTTGGAAGAAGGCCGAGTCTTCTCATAAATTAAGGATGAATTTCTGTAGTGGTTTTGTGCCCTAGTTAGGGATATGTTCACGCTGAGTGTATGAGGAAGAAGCCACCGAAAGGTTATCTACAATCAGAGCTTTGCCCTTCACAAAAGGAGGGTTGAGACCTTGAAAGAGGCATAACAAGCCTTGGTTTATTTGCTGTGGAGGACTAAAGTTCCTTAGAAAATTTTAGAGGGTTTTTTATGGTTAAGGTTAGCCCTAAAATAGGTTAAATTAGCCTCAAAATTGGAACAAAGGAGTGAAAATCTAGAAGTATAAAGATAAGGTTTGTTGGACAAGGGTTGGGCTGTTATGTTAATGGAGATTAGTTTCTCAGGTGGATTGTCAATGCTCACAATAGTCAATTAAAAAGTACCCCAAGAACCAAAATGCCTCAAGGCTTAAAGCTTATTTCCAATTTTTTGCTCACAATTCTCATTGAACTGAACTTCAAGAATCAATATGCCTCAATGCTTACTCAAATTAACTCAAAATTATTTTGAACTCTTCAAGGTGACTGAATGCAAAATGATGGGTGTTTTCTTCATGAGGGATTTGTCTTCTTTATGGGTTAAAATTAGATGTTATTAGGTGTTTGAGGGTTTTGGGTGCCCACTTACAAGTTAGCTCCTAAAGATATTAAAAAATGTGGAAATTGGCAATGTTTTTGGGGTGTCATGAATTTGTGAGTGTGTGGGTGCTCTTTGCCTGTCAAGGAGTGTATGGGCACTCTTTCATAATTTCCATTATATATTTTTCTTAATGGTTGTTGGTTGATTGTATATTTTCACTTTATTGAAAGTTTTTCTTTCCTTCATGTGATTCTTATGTTGGTTTTCTTTGACGATATCATTTTTTGGGATAGAGAAGACAATTCACATATTCTTTTTGGTGAACTATCTGATAGATATTACAATCTTTTCTCTTTTAGGACCAAAGTTGATTCCAATTTTTCATTATTGATTTCTTCCACCTACTTTGGGAAACCTTTCGCTACTTATTAGCGAAAAAAAAATAAAGGAAGAATGGATAAAAATTAATGGATTGCAGTGATTTGTTTTCCCAAAGTAGCTTGGCCTGATGCCAAGCAGTTTGTGGTATATTCCATTCCTTATTATGAATTATTTGGTCTTCATTTTTAGATAGTTTGATGTCATTTTTTATCCTTGGGAATTGTATTATTGAGTTATTGTGTTCTTTTTAGGTTTTATATTAGTGGTAGGGTTTCATGTGCACAAAATTTTAACCATTCTATTCACTCTAAACTATTCAACCCTTTGTCTAAAGTACAATTATAAGTTCATTCAGTCATTCGTTTGTTAGGAAATTGTGTATATATGTTGCAACTTCTTTTTTTCTCATTTATTTCTTGCCAAATATAAGATGAAACTTGAGGATTTGAGTAGCTGCAACATGATAGATTGGTCAATTTAATAGTGTGTTGTTTTGAAGGACATGAACGGATTTTAGTTGCAAAGTACATGCATAATGCCACACTTGTAAAACACATTTTCACTATAAGTTATTAGTATCATTTGGTATACACATTGACACAATAGTATTAGAAAAAACATTAAGATTGTTTATATTGAATTATTCCTAAAAAAGAATATCCTCCATACATTTTTTAGGTTCTCAAACTTTTTCCAATTTCTATTGCACTTTAGCTTTTTGGGAATAAGCATTGCAAATGAGTTCCGAATTTTCATAAAAATGTGGCATTAATTGCATTATATTTTTGAGATAATTCTTCTATCATAAATTTGACTATTCTCAACGAACATCGACAAGTATGATTACAGGTAAGAAAGTTGCCTAACACGTAAAAATAAAGGCTCTCAAGGATTGGAATTGAACAAGAATAAGGAAACTATGATTAAGAAGTAAGGTTATAGCTCTAAACATAGGTACATACCTGAGTTGTTAATGCATTATCAATGTAACTAATATTCACATCAAGTTTTGTTACACTTTTTTTTAAAACCCAATAGAGACTCCATATAAAGTATTATTTACTAATGGAATTGTGTCTAAATTATTTGGTAAAAACCTCATGTATAAATGGGTTTTGATTTCAGAGGTTCTATTGGCTCTTTTAGGTGAGGAACTTCTAAGATATGGTATAGCTTTAGGCTTTCCAAGAATATTTTTTTGCATCCTCCTAGCCTAACTTGTAATTATAAACATAACAAAATGAATAACAATGTATAACCTAAAAAAAAATCCATGTGGTGTGATAGACCCTCTTGACACTAGAAACAAAGCCCATTGTTGATTTAAAAATTTCATTCAAAAACATGCCTATCCTTAGAGGAACAATAGATGGTAATGAATTCATTTCTTCTTAAGTATTTGCAACCTAATTTTATTAACTCATCAAAATATTCAGATGAACCTATCATAAAGTTTTTCCTTGTTAAACACTAAACAATTGAATACTTTGACTCTTCGATTTAGGATTTTGATTGCAATGAATATGCTTTTGTTGTTTTCATGCTTATCCTTTTCTTCCATCCTCAAATCAATCCCATGGAAACTTTTTCCAATTGGAAGGAAACTTGTTGCCATGTTAATCCTTTATAATGTTCAACAATGAACTCAAGGTAATTCTCTTTAATGTTGAATTCAACATACAATCCTCTCCTTTATAGTTTCTGAGTGCATATTGTTCTCTTTTTATCTCTCTTTTGTAACCATTGTCCTTAGTATAGATTATGTCCTCTAATGTCAAATAAATGCAATGCATTTAACATGAAATCCAAAATAATATAGGTTGTTTCTCAATAATATTCATCAAGTAAGAATCAAAGTAGGTGAAAATTATATATATTTTTTTAAAACACAAAGTATCGTCGAATATTCAATGGCACAGGCTGGTCATTGAGTATTTGACTCCTATCTGTCAATGTACCCATCAGATAATTGACACCACAACTGAAAAAAAGAAGTGTCAGTGGTTTTACACTCTTGTCGGACATAATTCTCATCCATCGAATATCTGACACATCACCATTGGCCTGTGTGCCCCAAATTGATGGAACTATGCGTCTGATATTCAAAAATCTTGTTAAACCAATAAAACTTGATATCAGTTATTTGATGCATATACATCAAATGAGACACTCAAGACCGATGGAAGGGAGTGTTAGAGTGATAACACTCTTGTCGCACAATTTACCTATATTGTCACTTACTCGACACCTAAACGTCAGTTTTTCCTAACGAACAAAACTAACTATGTGTTGAATATTCGATGACAAATTGATGTGATAACTATCAAATATTTGGCATTTGTTGTGTTCGATATCCGACGATTTATAGCATCACAAAACTACAAAATTCCAATTTTCTAATGACCATTTCATCCTTTTTGTGTCAAATAATCAACATATTTACCGTCAAATATCCGATGGTTACTAAATTGTTGACTATTCGATAGAATTCCAACAATGATTGATGAGCACCAATTTTTCAGATAGTCGAAACCAATAATTCACATATCCGACTAATAACCATTGGATTTTGGCCCCATTTGCACTAGTGGTATAATTGGACTAACGAACATTGAACTAAAGGGCTCATGGAAGGCCAACAAGCTAGTGATTCATGTTGGCCAAAAGAAGGAGCCTTTGTGTGAGAATTGGAGGAAAACATGTGTAATTAAATGGTACACATAATATCTCTAATCAATGTTCAAATTCCATCCCAAAGAATGGTTGGTGCCATATCATTTTTTCCTATGAAATGACTGAGGCTAGAGCTAAACCTAGAGTGCCAAATAAAACTCGACGAATCTGTTGAGTGAAGAAACCCTAGCTCTTGTATAAGAAATAGGAAAATAAGAGAGAAACATGCACCAATAATAGATGTAAAATATGAGGATGACCAACCACCTCAAAAGAATCCAAAGGGTTTATTCATTTAAGAGATTGACAATTCCTTTAAATTAAGAGATAATTATTATCTTCCTCTCACTTGATTATTTTTTGTTATATATACAAGCCTCTTGTTCTTTTAATTTTTTCATAACATTGGTACTTCCTAGTTATATTATAAATTTTCCTTTCTTTCTGAATGAGGAAAGGAAGACTCTTGTGAATACTACCATTTTAATAATTCATGTACTAAATGGCAGCATTATAAAGTACAAGGAAATATAGTAAGAATAAGGATATTCGTACAAGAAGGAGAGGACTACAAATATAATGTTTCTCCACTCATAATAATATTGATTTATAGACACCCAGGACCATTTCATGGGCTAATACTATGCAAAAAGTTAACAATGATCATAAGAAGTTGATCTTTGTCAAAACATTGAAGGCAAAAGACAACCTTTTGTAAATTCTAGGGGTTGTGGGATGAAATCCTAGAATTGGACTTGGAATGTTAAATACAAGGAAGAAGTTGGATAAGCTTGATAAAGATTACAGAAGGATTTCAATGATTTTTGTAAGGAGGCAAAGATCTAAAGGGAGTCAACAAGTCCATATAACCCTCGACAGATTAATAAAAAAGATAAGTGTTTCATATCCTTCTCCCTTGATTACTATTATTATTTTATTCCTTGGACAAGCATTTTGTCGTTGTATGTTTTACTTGGCTATAATTGTTTTTTAATGACCTCCTAAATGAGATTTGTGGGTACATCATGAAATTTTCCAAGGAAATGATTCTAAGCATCAAGAATAACAAAGCAAAGTTTTTGTTAGAAGAACTTGCCTAAGTAGCAGGCAGTAGCATAAGGACTTGCTTATGTAACAAAGGGGATATTAGAAGGGGTTGTTTCTATGATAGAGGGAGCAACCAATATTACCACAAGGAAGATCTGCTTAAGCTTTAGAGGAAGTTAGCCTCAAAAATTGAGATAAAGGATTTTAACCTTATGTCTTATTTCTTGGATTGGATCTTCTTAAGACAGATGAAGTACATTGTCTATATTTTGAATAATTGCAAGTCTATGGCTATATCTATGAATCAAATATTTGCTTTTAAAATGAACACCTCGAGCTAGTATATGGTTAAACCGAGGAAGATACGTTGGGTTTTCATAAATCATGTATTTCATGTGTGGTATAATTGGATATGGAATAAAGAGGGGTAGTAGAGCTCCAATACATATCCATAAATGAGTAGATTTTGGACAAAAATGAATTTAATATGATGTTGAATGTATCTGTCCTTGGAAAAGAATGATGAGGTATTTTCAAGATTGGGTTGACCATCTCATGAGGTCATACATGAATTTCAACAAAAAGGTGAACGGACCAAGGCATTTACCGAGGAAATTATAAGATACATTCACCTCTGAAGCTTGAAGGACTTGGCTAAGTCGACCAGAAGTGAATTTCCCATGTAAATTATAGGATTGGATAGATATTATCCTTAGAGGCCAAAATGACTTGGCTATATAGACTAAAGGAGATAGATGCAATTCACCTTTAAAGATAGAGGGGCTTGGCTTCTAGAAAGACTTGGCTAAGTCATAAAGGACTTTGACTAGAAAGGTGAATAGTCTAACATGATCCAGAAACTAGTCAAACTAACCGGTTCATTAGGAAATTAGGTTGAACCTAGGAAAAAACCCGGTTTAAGGGCTGATTTCGCCAAAAAAAAAAAACTGAACCAAACTGACTGGTTTATGATGAAATTAACCAGGTTACGGTAAAACCAATCAGTTCCATCATAAACCAACTAGTTCATTTCTAGGGCCACGACATATGGTAACGAAGCCACATAGAATATTTTTGGAAGGCACAAGTTGTGCAACTCATCCAACTCATGCTTCCATTATGTCAACTTCTATTGCTATTGGTGGCAGTGTTACTATTAAGGTTGTAGATGAGGTTGAGGCATCCTCAAACTATGATACAGATGATGTTTATCTAGCTCCTGTTGATGATATTGTGTTAGGAAACCAACTCACCAAAAGTTAGAAAAGGTATATCAACACCTTAGAATTCAGCCTCTTCGAGGGTGCAACCTCCTTTAAATTACACAAATGAACAATTATTAGATGATACAAATGACTAAACCTTCCTTATATATATAGGAGTCTAAGGGGCCATAATATAATCAAGCCGACATAACAATAATAACATAAGGGCACAAAAATAACAATAGTGGGTTTCTTGGGGCATACTAATAACAATATGGGGAAACTAGGGGCACAATAATAACAATAATGGATACAATGACAATAGTAATGGGGGAATCACTAGTATTATAGGGGCCTAACATGCCCCTCTCCTTCCAAAAAATGTTGTCCTCAATGCTTGAGTAGTTTTGGATGCTTTTTTATAAAATTCTCATCCTCCCATGTGGAATCCTCAACAGATAAGTTCTTCCATTTGATGAGATACTCTAAAATTGATCGATTTCATCGCTATCGAGTTCTTGTTTCTGTGACCGCTTCCGGTTCCAATATGATTTTTCCTTCCTCGTCAAGTTCTAACAATATTGTTTGAACTATGAGCTTGTCACCTATAACCTTCTTTAAACATGAAACATGGAAAACTGGGAGCACTCGAGAAGCTACAGGAAACTCCAATTTGTATGCCATAGTACCAATCTTTTGTAACACCTTATACAGACCATAATACTTTGGTGATAATTTATTATCCTTCTTAGCTTGCTTGAGGGACATTTTTTTATATGGTTGTA
>APFE030405408.1:19487-34185 GCA_000404065.3 Pinus taeda
TTTTTCTTCTTGATTTGTCCTTCTATCTTGATGGTTTGAGGAGTGGTAATTCCTGCCAATGCTTTACAAGATATGGTCAGATTCATTTCTTCTTTATCTAGGCTTTGTTCCTAGAGTATATCCTCTTCTTTTGTCCTTTCTTGCTCCTTTTCTTCTTCCTCTTCACAATCTATTTAGAATAATTTCTTCTCAGCACACTTATGACCTTTAGTGTATTTGCTATCACAACTGTAAAAAAGCCCTTTTTCTCTTTCTTCTTGCAATTGTTTTGGTGTCAACCTTGTAGGTTGTGGAAGGCTAGGGGCAACAACACTTCCATCTTTATAGTTGTGAGTGGTAGGCTTCCTGGTTGCTATAATTTTTGTTTCCGTTTTTCTTGCTAACCTGAATGCTTTCTCCAATGGATCAGGTTCCCAAAGGCGAACCTCATGTTGAATATTATCCTTTAAAGTCTCTATGAACACATCAATCCTATGATCCTCTGGAATATCTTTTACCCTTATGTTCAGTTTTTGGAAGTCCTCAATGTGCTCCATCATTGAACCCTTTTGTTTGAGATTTATCAATTTGCTAAAAAAGGTGTTGCTTTTTGTATGCTCATAATGTGCTATCATTTCTTCCATAAAAATTGCCCAAGTGACAATTTGTTTATGAGAGCAAAGCCATCGATACCATACAAACTGATTTGGTTCCAATTATAAAGTTCTAATACGTACCTTTTGTGTGTTTTGCACATTATGGAGATCGAAAAATCGCTCCATCTGTAGTATCTATGTTCCAAGATCCTTGCCATAAAAATTCCTCATATCAATATTTGGAACATGGTGGGTCTTCAATCCAATATTAGAGTCTATAAAATCATGATTAACATTTCTTTTGTTCTCATCATGAGTTTCCTTTACTACCCTTTCACCATTAGTGACCATTTCTTGTAGCAACTTATTCAAATTTATCTTCAATTCCTCCATCTTATCGTCCATGCCATTCATCTTAGCTTCCATGCCATCCATCTTAGCTTCCATCTTAACTTGCATGCCATTCATGTTAACTTCAACATCGTTCATCTTGCCTTCATTTACCTTTAGTGAGAATGAAATGTGTTGTACTTGGTCTTGTAATTTTGATATATCATGTTGCATTTCTTCCTCTTCTTCACAAGTCATGCTAGAGCTTTCAGGTTGCTTAGGTGTTTCCATTTTATTTCTTTGGGGCATTAATTAATGCTAATAATTCTTCACTATTGCATTTGAATTCCTTCAAACTAATTTTTAATACATGCCTTTTTTTTTTCACTTTGTAAGAGCTCGATATTGAATCTGTTGTATCTCTGTAACTAAGGATCTTGAATATCTAAAATATCATCCTGTGGTAGCCCTCTTAGTCCTCTTTCTAACCCCATAAGTTTGATCAAGATTGGATTCTCCAAGGAAGAGTTATGCCAAATCTTCCATGGTGACCTGATTATAAACTAGTTCAGTAGAGCGAACTTGTACGATGTGCCACATGTCACTGTTTCGATCTTAGTACCTGAAACGGATACACAAAAGACTACAAGTCGTCCTATTTTTGAAACTTCTTATGAAATTTCAATCTGATGCTCAAAACAAAAGTTATGACGATTTTCCCTGGGTCACCTGTTTGGAATGTAATTCAAGAGTTTGCAAAAACCCTAACTTCCTCAGATCATAACTCCGCAAATATAGCGAGACAAGCTCTGAAATTTGGACCCGAAGTTCATAACGATTTCAGCTCAATTGGGTCTTTTTGTAGCTTCTAAAACGTTGCAGAAGAAAGGTTATAGTGAAAATTCCACGATGACCTGTTTGGAGCAGCAAAACCATAGAATCCAAAGCTCTGATACCAAATGTTAGGAAACCAGCTCACCAAAAGATAGAAAAGATAGATCAACACCTTAGAATTCAACCTCTTCGAGGGGCAACCTCCTTTACATTACACAAATGAACAATTATTAGATGATACAAATGACTAAACCTCCCTTCTATATATAGGAGTCTAAGTGGTCATAATATAATCAAGCCGACATAACAGTAATAACATAAGGGCGCAAAAATAACAATAGTGGGTTTCTATGGGGCATACTAATAATAATACGAGGAAAATAGGGGCACAATAATAACAATAAGGGATACAATGACAATAGTAATGGGGGAATCACTAGTATTATAGGGGCCTAACATATTGTGTCTAGTAGTGGTGATGAATTTGATGATTGATCATGTGTAGACTTGTAGTCTTGTAGTAGGCCAATGGCCTCATATCTTGTACCATTGTTTTTGGACTTTGTAGGCCATTTAGACCCTCATTGCTTATGTATTTTTTCAATGATATATATTACACTTGGTGCCATTTTGATATATTCACCTTTACATGGTATATAAATGAACAAGCTTTACATATTTTGTCTCTATTGGCTAGGAATCATGGTTTTAAATCTTAAAAATAGTTTTTTCATTAAAAATTAATTATTTATTGTATTTTTTTTAAATCGGTTCATTAAGAGCTGACCAGTCCCAATTTTTAAAACTATGGTCCAAAGGTAAATTCTCTCCTGTGAAGCTAGAAAAATTTGGATGCCTAGGCTAGGACATGACCAAAGGAGATTGGTACATTCCCTAAGGAGCCATAAAGGACTTTGACCAACCCTAGATATATCAAGAGTTACATTGTCCACTCCAAGATGGGGTTATTTTATAGACATGCATCAACATGATAAGCTCATGAACTTTTATTAAGGAAGGACAAATTTTAGCAAGGGAATTTTGTTGCATCCCAAGAGAATAATGAGAATACCTCCCTCACTAAGAGTGAGTGTTGATTTTTTGTGTAGTATTGAGAGGTTTTCCTATATGCCAAGAGGCCTCCTAAGTCATGTAAAGAAAACTAAAAAAAATGAAAATTTAAATGTCTGTATTCAAGCTTCTGTGATCCATAATGTATTAAACAAAGTCTTTTGGTAGAAATCACATGAGAGAATTTTTTTGGATGACGCATTTTGAACCAACAAGTGTGGTTCATCATCAAGACTGGATGAAGAGGTAGATCATGGCAAAGGGCTTAAATAAATGAGCAATGTAGAGACATATATTTCAGGAGTAACAGCTATATTTGAACTTAATAATGTTTAAAACTATAATATTAAATATTAATATATTAAATAACAAATATTATTAAGTAACATACTAGTATGTAAACGCGTTAGTTTTTGAAAAAAAATTATTTTGAATATATGATATTTATTTCATAATTTATTAAAAGAGAGTATTAATTAGTTAGGGCTATATTTAAATGCGCATAGTTTTGAAAAATAATATTAAATTAATTTATTAAAAACCAAATATATAGTTCTTGAAAAAATAATTATTTAAATAATGATATTAGTTTATAACTTATTTAAATATTAATATGGTAAACGGCATTATTAAGACGGCTATGGTTTTTAAAAAATATTTTTAAAAAAAGTAATGATATTATTTCATTAATTATTAAAATTAATAGTAACGGCTATATTAAACGGCTGTTTTTGAAAAATAATTATTTAAATTATAAGAGAGTTTCGGCATAGAATCACATATAGAAAGACCTTTTTCGACGCGTTAGTAACAAAGCCGCAATCTAGCAATTATTTAAATGAAATTATTAAAACCAATTATTACTAGTTCTTTGAAAAATAATATTTAAATACATGATATAATAGTTATTAATTATTAAAATATTGATATGTAAGCATATTAACAAACTAGTTTTTGAAAATAATAATAAGAATATTGTTGTTCTCAAATCCGACAAAGGTGGTGTTGTGGTTGTTTTTGATAAAGATGATTACCGTCAAAAGATGTTGGACCACCTCCATAATAGCGGGAGCTACAGGAAACTCAACAAGGATCCTTTGAAGAAGATTTCCAAAAATGTGGTTCTTGCTATAAAGGCTAGTAGCTCGGTCAACTTGTTCAATCATAAGCTTATTCAAAGTTGCCCTCTTACCCCCAGAATGTATGGCTGCCAAAGATTCATAAGGAAGGCGCTCCTCTAAGACCCATTATCAACACGATAGGAGGACCAAGTCATCTTCTTGCTAAATATTTAGCCCAAAAGCTTAAGCCCCTTGTTGGCCATACAGAATCCTTCGTCAAGGACTCTGCATTGTTTGTTAAGTGAGCTTCAATGTGGTCTCTCTCTACACTAATATCCCTATCAACGAGGCCATCGAAGTCATCAAGCGCATCACAGATTCTGATATAGCTTATTTAGTTGGTATTTGTCTTACTTCTACTTTCTTTTCATTCGATGGGGAATTCTATGAGCAAACTTGTGGTGTCGCCATGGGTTCCCTCCTCTCCCTTGTGGTAGCTAATCTATTCATGGAGGATTTTGAATCAAAGGCCTTAGCCTCTTCTCATCTCCTACCTAAGTTGTGCAAGAGGTTTGTGGATGACACTTTTGTCATTTGGTCCCATGGTAAAGAAAAGTTGGAACTATTTTTCCTCCATCTTAACAATCAATCTAGTTCTATAAAGTTCACCATGGAATTTGAATGTAGTGGTAGTCTTCCCTTCCTTGACGTCCTCCTCTCAAGGAATGATAATGGCTCTTTCTCTCATCACATGTATCGTAAGAATACTCATACGGACAATATCTTCATGCTAATTGTCATCATTTCCCAGCTAAAAATCTTGGTGTTCTCAATACCTTAGCAACTAGAGATTTAAGAGTTTGTGATGTGAACCATCTCAAGGAAGAGAAAGCACATCTCCTAAGTGTTTTCTTTAATAATGGGTATAGTAGACACCAATGTACTAAGGCTTTCCTCAAAGCTAAAAAAGGTCCTAGTGCTAAGAACAATACCAAGGATCAATTTTCTGGTGTTCATCTTCCTTTTTATCCAAGGGACCACTGACAAGATTGTAGGGATCCTAAGGAAGCATAAGGTGGCTTCAACCTTTCAACCTTTAAATACGATACGGAGCTCCCTTGGATGTGTAAAATACCTAGTGGACTCCAAGAATATGAAGGGTTTATGTTACCCCATGCTCTTGTTGGACTCCCTACATTGGTGAGACTAGTCGCTTGATTAATCAAAGGATTCATGAGCATGCTGCTGACATCAACCATGGCAAGACCCGCTCCTCTACTTTAGCAGAGCATGCAGATAAATCTAAGCATCCATCTGCATTGAGGAGGCCCAAGTCATTGCTAAGGTTAGTCATTTTCATCATTGTAAATTGAGGGAAGCCTTAGAAATTGAAAAAATACCCAATAATTTGAATAGAGATGTTGGTTGGAATATTAGTAGAAGTTGGGTCCCTATCTTGTCCTCCTAGATTTTTTTATTTTTTTTTGCCATCTATGTAGGTGTTGGCATCCTTTTTATAGTATTTTTTGTTGATTTATTCTTCATTAGAGTTTATTTTCTTGATCCTTCATGTTTTTTTTTATGTATTTTATCATCCTATTTGTTCTTAACTCCTTTTAGTATTTTTGTTATTTGTTTAATGGGCCTGAGCCCCATATTTTATTGTTGACCCCATTTTATTTATTGATTATTTTTCTTTGGATATGTATGTGTGTGTGTGTTTATATATAGATATATGTATATGTATATGTATATGTATATGTATATGTATGTATGTATGTATGTATATTTATTTATTTATTTATTTATTTTGACTTGTGTATATTTTGTTTTGTTTTATTTATTTTTCCATTAATTATTTTTTATTTATTTTGTTTTATTTCCATTATTTATTTATAAAATGATCTTGTCTCGATTAGGGTGTTCACTTGTTTTTATAAATTTTGACTCCCCTCCTTTAAAGTTTGACTTTAACTATTTATTTATTTTTTTAAAAAACTAGCTGTTTCAATATTATAGCGTTACTTATTAATATTTGTTTTAATAAATTAATTCATAGTTTAAATATATTTTCTCAAAAACTAACCTGTTTATATAACCATTACCTATTAATATTTTAATAAATTAATGAGATAATATTCATTATTTAAATGTTTTTTCCCAAAAACTACCGTTTAATGTAGCTGATTAATAATATTTGTTTTTTAATATTATAATAAATTAATATTTAATTTAAAACATATTGTTCAAATATATCTGTTACTGAAATTATGTCTCTACATTGCTCTCTATTTAAGCCTTTGTCATGGTTTGCCTCTTCATCTGGTCCTGATGATGAACCACACTTGTTGGTTCGAAACACGTCGGCCAAAAAAAAATCTCTCATGTGATTTCTACCGAAAGACTTTGTTTAAAAGAAAATTTAAAATATGAATTTTTGGCTTCATGTAGGCCCCAAGTGTCAAGTCATCCCCACAAGTGAAGGGGTGCGGATTTTGGTTAGAAGTCACCCCATCTAACTAATAGAAATACAAGTCAACTTCCTCCACTTTGACTAATTTGGAGATCACAAAAAATTCATTTGTTTAGATCACATGAGTGAAGGAGAGAGAAATAACACTGAAGTTTGAATCTACATTTGACCATCATTGACCTACTCAAGTTGACCAAATCTCTTCTTCCTTGTTTGACTGAGAAGATGTTGTAGTTTGACCAAGGTTTTGACCGAGTTTGATAGATGAAAGGAGGTTGTTTTGACTACAGAAAATTTATACTTTGACCATAGGAAGGATCTTTAACTGTAGGGTTGACCATGGATTTCACCACAAGAAGTCAACTGCAGGGGCCAACCACAAACCCGAAGTGGAATGTTGGAGACTATTTAACTATGCTTAAAATTGACCAGAAGTGATGATTGTGAGTAACATTGATTGGTTGATACTTTCACTAGGTTTGATTCGTATATTTGACCTACATTTTGGCACAGATTCCTAGATTAATTTTGGAATTGTAATTATTGCTAAAGAACAATTTATCCCAAGAAGAAAAGTTTGTTGGGTTTTTCCCATGGTTGGGTTTTCCGAGGGTAAATTTGTGTCTCTCTTATGCTTGTCTATGCGCTTATGATCCTATAGTTATCACTGCATTACGTTTGATATTTTCTATGTGTAATTTCTTAATGATATACATGACATAATATAACTCAATTTGAAATCATCAGAAAGTAATTATCATATTAGAAAATCAGTAAAAAAATATGTTTCTATTATATGAAAAATCAACACTCAAGGTCTTTTGTTTCAATCTCTTTGGTTAAAATAGTCTCATATGTTTTTCTCCCCATACAATTCACCTCAAAGATTCTCAATGTAGCCAATTTCTCACAAGGACAAATACCCTAGAAAGGTTTCCAAGATGGAGAAAATTTATTCAGTGCAATGGGAACAAACTCCTCATCTTTCACCTTCCTATGGCATCTAATTGATCTCTCGATTGTACATCTTCATCATTTTATAATCTTCATGAGATAAGTAGCCATAGTGTCTATGTAACTCATTCAGATGTGAAGAGAGCTTATTTCTCAGGTACATTTCTCAGTGCTCCAAAGGTTGGCACCATGTTCCTTGATGCCTTTATTGGCCATCGGGGCACTTTAGTGATTCCCACAACTCCATAAACATATTCTACATGAAAGAGAGATTGCATAATGACAATAATTATAATTGTATGGGTATTCAATCATGTTGGTTATTTGATTAGCTCCCATGTTATTTAATTTTCATGATGTAATGTGCTCATCCTTTTTCATTTGATAAGTGTGAATGATTTATTAAAATCAAAAGGAAAATGGTAAGTGTTTGATGCTATGGTCGTTGTAAGGCTAAATATGATGATGGGTATTTTCTCCATCTACTAACATGAATTCTCAGTGCAAGCTTGGTTGGTAACAACTTTTGGAGAGACTTCAGTGTATGGAGATTCCAGAACCATCATCGACGGGGTCACTGGCAAGACCAACTTCTCACCACCCAATCCATACAATTGGATGGAGAGGATTGAGATGTTGAAACAAGCTTTTGCTATCAATCACCTGTATGCATGTATACAGGGAATTAATTCAGGTGGCAGGTGGGTTATCAAAGAAAGGTTTATTGGGAGCTTCTAGTTATTTATTTTATAGGCTCAGGTCTTAGGATGTGGTGCTAGAAGATGGTGAGATTGCTCTATGTTGACTTTCCTTGATGGATTACAGTTTACATTTTTTGCTGTCACCTTTTTGTTTTTTCTATGTTTACTACCTTTAGGGTCGGTGGGGGTGGGGGGACAGCCAAAGGACGGTGGGGGACAAGTTTCGGTATGGCTAGATGTGCAACCCTCCAAATTTTGCAAGGGATGAACATGTTGGGGACGGAAAATAATATATATATAATATATTATATATATATATATAATATATATATATATATATTATACATATATATAATAAATATTATCCAATTATTATTATTTTAAATTCACCATGTCCCATAAAAATACAAATATAAATAATAAATACATCATTACAATAAAATTATAATTATTAAACTAGCTAAGAAATCTGAAATTCATGTTAATAATTACAAAACCAAATACATAATCTCAAATATCAAATTCAAGTTGAAGTTTTTAGTTCAAGGATGTTGAATCAAGAGCAGTGTTGAGTAAGTGAACAATTCTCCTAGTGTAACACATGATAGTTAGTTGGAGGGTATCCATCTAATGATGGTCTAAATGGCCTAGTGCTAAAACATTTACTCTTGCTAGTTTGACCTTTCAATGACCTATTTTGTCTTTCGATAAATGTCAAATCAAAAACCTGGGTTGAATTACTAGAGCTGGTTATCCTGCTTTTTATTTATGGTCAAATCCAAAAGTAGATTCAGTTTTACCATTCTTGGTTGACATTCTTGCATGTAAACTAATTCACCTTACTATCCCAGTTGGAAAGCATGCTAATTTTTTCAAAATCATACCTTGGCTCAAATTCCTAATATTTCCAATCTCAATACCTAAATTGACCTCTATGTTGTTAGATTTGTCAAACAAAATCCAAGTTTGACTAGTCAACCACACTAGATATTTTCCTAATCCCATGAAAGAAAAAAGGGCCTTTCTTACAATCACTACTACTAATATGGCCAAGTTAAATAAATTCAATTTCCTTGGCATAGTTAGCAAAGTTGCAAAGTTGGTTAAAGCCTTAAACATAGTTTGGTTTCTTTACATTAGTTTGAGATGTAAATTAGTCTTGAATCCTAGTTTATTATTCTTGGACAAAGTAAGTGTAAAGAACAATTTTGGGAACATCAATCTTAAGAGGAAATATGTTGAAATGAGTCATTGTTAGAAGCCTTTACTTCATATAGGAGGTTACATTAAAAAATAACCATCCATACAACCTTCATTGTTTGAGGGGAATCTATCCAAACAACAAAGTAAACCCAGTCAAAATTGGGTCAAATATACCGCTTTTTCCTTGGAGATGGTGGAACGGTACTCAAAAAGTCCCCAAAATTTTCCCGGGATGGATTGGGAATAGCTTGGAAGTCCCCTAGTCCCCAATGAAGTCCGCAAAAAATTGTGTACATTCCCAACCCCTATAAAATTCTCCAGTATGCCGGAATGTCAGGTACAAGGGATATTTTGGTGGGGACGAGTCCGCGTGCAACATAGGTTTTTGAGACAATGTTGTTCATGTTAGGACTTATTTTCGTAACATGATAATTTTTTTTATATCTTGGCAGACTAGGTTGGTTGATGATTGCAAATGCTTTTTTTGCCACTGATGCTATTATTAGATCCATAGCTTTTGAATATCTTGCATATGTATGCAAAATATGAATATTTTTGGTATATGTACTGGTTTTTCTCTTATAATAGAATTTCTAGAGTTTAGGAAAATGGGTGAAAGAAGATTATAGAAATATGTGATTTTGATGTAACCTTTGATGTTTGGTTGCAATTAAATGAGGTTTTCCATGATGGATGATACTGGGGAGAGGATTTTGGATTATTTGAAGTGTGAAATTTATATAGAGGTTCAGTTTTGGTTTCATCATTTTCATGGCTATTCAAATTTTATGCGACCATAGCAATGATTTGATTATGTTATCTATAGGTGGCATAAATGGATATGGTGATATGATGATGCTAGTTTTCTTGTTTATGGTGATCTTTTCCATAATTAAATCACAAATGTATGTTTTAGGCACACGAGTTATTGTTTATTTTCTATAAGAAGACTATATGACATCATCTTATGTATCATGTATAATTTGTCATTTGGATTGTGGAAATCAAAAATGCATTTTTATGTATGAGTTATTTTTTATGTTCTATTAGAAGATTATATGACATCATCTTATGTATCATGTATAATTTTTCATTGATGATACTATGTGTTTTCATAATCATAGCAAGGTAGTCCTTGCCGAAATTTCAGTAAATGCTAGTCATTATTTGTTGTTTGTTTGATGTGTTTGTCGATAAAGCATTGATGAAACAAAGTAACACAATTTTTCCAGTGACTTGGAAGATGAGAAATGTGGATGGATATGGAAAAAGAGTTGGTATAAAGATCAAATATAGATTTACTAGAGTTTGGGACCCAAATCTTGAGAAAAAGGACAGGTCTAGAATTGCAGTTGGATATTACATAATCTAAACTTATACCTACTTGGTGGTTAACTGCTTCATATACAAGTCAATCAAAAACTTCATCTACATCCATAATAAAGATTTTGAATTGCATTGCAAAATTCTTGTTACTCTATTACTTAAAATTGTTCATCTGGGTAAAGACTTGTAGAATGGAGTAATTTTTTAGACTCACATAAGAAAGTTTTTGAATAAAGTTACTAAATTTTCTTCTATGCAAACAATGGTATCCAATGGACCTACTATATATGTTTATGTGCAAACAATTGGATTTGATGGACCTTCTATATATGTTTTTGTAGCTTTTTTCCCCAAATGACATTTTTCTCCAACATGCTGGATTGTAAATTCCATGGTGCGGACTATAAATTTGATGGTGTGGAAGCATGTTTCGTTTTCTATAAATAATAATTTTGTTTTTGATTAATTCTATTTAGTAATGAAACTCTCTCTCTCTTCAAAATTGAGTGAATATTGTTTCCCATTCTCATTTGTGAATAGGAATAGTTTGTGAATGCAATAGTTTAAGAAACACACTAAAATTATGGGCAACTTATATTTTATTTTGTGCCTTGGTAATAACTTTCAATCATTATTTTTCAATAGCATTGAATCCATGCACACAATTTACAAGGATTCCTATTGATAGAGTAATCCATATTGAAATATTCCTGTTATAGGGTTGATGATAATGATACATGAACAATGAAAATTAATGTGAGAGTGTTAATCTTGCATACAAAAGTACAATATAACTGATGATGGTGCACGAATTGGTGTGCATGCCCACTATAAAATACATATGCATGCATCATATTCACTAATTAGTAATAGCACAAAGCAATGAAATAATACATATACATGCATTAGATTTGCTAATTAGTAATACCTCAAAGAAACTATATTGATAGCAAATAGGATTTTGATTAGCACATCAATTTTATTTTCAATATATAAAAACACAATGCGTTGTCTATCAATCAGAAATATGGTCTTATTCGTATTATGATGTCTCCATAGGCTTACTCTTGATCCACTTTATATATGTATTGGTCACTAAAACTGAATACGATACCCAGAGTTTCAGTTATTGTTCACTTGAACTAAATATTTGAACATAGGAAAGATAACATATGATCAATTTAGCACATATTTGGCAATAAGAGTATATCTATTCGTGTTCTATCCATTCCCTCAGCGAGTTGGTCGAAATATTACTTGATGGAATTCCTTGGTGTGTCGAAATGATCTCTGTAATGCTTGCAGATATGAGATGCATATATATTATTGATAAAATATTTTATAGTCCTTCCTCACATGATTGATGGTAAAGACAAATATATCATTTTTCAAATTCCATGGTTTGTTGAAATGATCTCTAGAATGCCTACAGAGATTATATGCACGTATATTATTGATTACATATTTTATAGTCCTACCCAACGTGATTGATGGTAAAGACAAATAATGTGATTCTCGTATAAAAATTGTCAGAGTTAATTTACTTGTAGCATATTTAGGGGTTTGATTGAGAGATTAAGAAAGAGGTATTGTGAATAACCTTGGAGCATACCTCTCTATGTCATGATAAAAAAAACAAATTATATCCAATGGTACAAGACAATGGGATTTTAATCTTCCAATCACAGTTGCGAGAGGATTTTTCTAAAAAACACCATCTTGCTTGCATAAAATCATACCATCGATGATAATAAATACTTTTTTGTGTGGGGAGGGAAAAGCTATATAGATACAATGATGGTTTTCTATGTACTCTGTGGAGGGAAGACGATTTCTTTCCTTCCAATAATATAAGTTCCACTTCTCTTCAAAGTTTCAAACAAAAAAGAAGAGATTTTAGAATTTGAATTACTCATTAGGATGATCACATAGAGGTAGAAGCATGCTTATAGGCTCCATATCATGGCTTACCATTTGGCACCCATGCCAACTGGGAATCCAAAAGGTAGTATGTACAAACACGTTCACCTATCTTATTCTTTGACTCTAATAGTATGACCTTGACATTAAAACAATAAACATTTAGCATTAACTGTTATGCCTATAGTAAAGTAACATCAGGAGATTAAATAGTAAAACAAATCTAGAAAATGATCCATTTCAACATATAAACTTATAAGAGGGGTTAAGCATTAATATATTAGGAATATGTTCCTACTTAAAAAGAGGTTTTTGAAGGGTATGAGTAGAATCTAGCCCTCCTATACTACCACCTATAAAAAGTAATTTTTCTTCCTACCTTGATAATGAAGAGCCTCTTTTATATGCCATGGTAGCTCTGACAATATTCAGCTGCCTTCAAATAGAAAGGCTAATAAATGCTCCAAACCATTAAATTTCAATACCAATATCATCGTAGTGGATGACCTATATGATCTTAATTCAAATATTCCTCTCCCTGCACTTAAGCTTTTGATTCTCAATGGGCATGATGAACCCACAACAATATTGGTTAATACAAGTTTGTTGTTGTTGAAAATGCAACAAGATGATGGAGCTTAGTGAAAAGAAGTCGTCTTCACTAAGTGGGCCTGCAGGCTATTTTTGGCGCAAAGTCTATTTTTAACTATGTCTATTTTTAGACATATGGATCATGGTCTATGAGTTGCAGGATGTTATTTATGGATGATTGGTCATGTTGGTAAAAATAGATGGACCTCTATTTTTAGACATACGGGCAGAGTCTATTTTTAGACTGCCAGTCAAAAAGTAGAACAGTCGAATATTATTAGCTCTTAATAATATTTGGACTATAAACATTATCTTATCCTCTTGCAGCACTTCAGTTCAAGCTACGGATGTGGCACATGCAACTTCCAGAAGGAAATACGATTTTCCTATGGGTTAGTTGAGCTATTGCATGATGGACTTCAGTTAGAACTCAAGTGATTGAGGAGTTGATGGAGTGGTGTTCAGTTTGACTTAATTGAACTAGTTGTATTTAGTCTAACTGACAAATACACTAGTGATGAGTGATGTAAATTAATTATTAATTAATTCACTAGTTATCAACTCATAAATAAACTAAAGAATACATCAGTTAACTCAGTGCATGGACAGTTCAGTGGAGACAAGTGTTGGAGGTAGGTGAAAGGGTGAGAATACTATCAATTGTGACTATAGATGTGCATGAGATTTGCCCAATCATTGGTTGAGATTGCCAATGAGGATTTCACAGTACAATCCAAGGGAATTCGAACTTGGATCTGATCTATTCTCAACTTGGATTGCGCAGTAGAGGCAGGCAAACAGTGGAGGAGATTTGAACCTGTGACTTGTTCAGATCTGAGCTAGTTTGTGTGTAGCATGTGGAGATAGTACTGAGTACTTGTGAGGAGTATTGTACGATGTATTGTTACATGTTCTCTATCATTGTAATATACAGATAGTTGGGGGTTTTCAGCTGTATGTTTTCCCCATTACATACTGTGTTGATATGTGTGATTAATGTTTCAATGTACGCATGAAATTTTTTTTTAATTCCGCAAATTGATGATCAATGGTAGAGGAGGTTATGTATTATGCATGCATTTCATAAATAGTGTATAATCAGGATAATCTCTGTGAATAAGTGTTATATTATTCAAAATTTCTACATGGTATCAAAGCGAGTTGATCATCAGATCTATTATTCAAAAAGTGATTACATTTTATTTCTTAAGACAGAGTCTGTAATCGGGCCAAGTGGCCTCTAGATTCATCCTTCTTTTGGAAGGTGAGATATCCGGTAAATTCCCATATAGTCAATCTCTGTATGAGAAATACTTTGTTCTCACAAATTTTAGCTTAGAAGCGGTTGAGTTTTGAGCTGGTGGAATTCGAATTTGCACCAGTGTTTTCTTGGTGTCCAAGTTGAAATGTCTTTCAACGGATTGCGATTGGAGTATGCCCTTGAAGGCAACTCGAATTATATTGCATGGAAAGATAGGATGGAGGCGGAGTTAGATGACAATGGGTTGAAGGATTTCATAGATGCTGAAGTCCCAAAGCCTACGGATGCTGCTCAAGTTGAGGCTTGGCAAAAGAAGACAACAAAGTGTCGAAGAATTCTGTTGGAGGGCGTGAAGGATTACATTGTATCTAGCCTGCATGGAAAGGCTTCTCCTACTT
>APFE030405409.1:0-13217 GCA_000404065.3 Pinus taeda
ATAATAATATTAAATTATGAATAAAAATTTGACCTGGGTCCTAAAGACAGAAAGTAGCCGTTGGAGTCTCTGCTTGGACTATTTAACATGCTAGGCTGGATCTGTTTCTTCAACTTGTCCTGACGATGAACCACACTTGTTGGTTCGAAACGCGTCGACAAAGGTCTTTTCATATGTGATTTACGCCGAAATTCTTCTTATAACTATGATGGATCACAGAAGCCTCAATTCTACAAAGGAAGAATAATATTCACTAAGATAGATATGAGGAAACAAAGAGGAATAACATCCACCAAAATTGATATGATTTATCAAACTTTAAAAATTTATTCAAATTTTTTTAACATTTTATCTTCAATAAAAATAAATTATAAATATACATGTATAGGCAGTGGTAATCTCTATGAAAATGGATATGATCTATCAAACTAAGAAAAAATATAATAGATAATTCAATATTCTTTAACATTTATTTTATTTATCATAAAAAATATTAATAATAATACTTTGGATATTTATATGAAAAAAAAATATATAATAATATATATATATATTTAATTATAATTATAATATAATTGGTATATATGAAATTAAAAATAATATTGTTTTTCCAAAAAAAAAATTAAATGAAAAAAATAAATCTAATAAATTTTAAAATAAAAGTAAATATAAGAAGTAAAAAGTATAATAAAAGATAAAATACTTTGTGATAACATTTCTTTAAAAAATAGAGAGTTGTTGTGCATTCCATAACAACTAATTGTAATAGTGTTGTTTAAATTGTCCATTTGTATTCGAGATGCTTACTTTTCCTATTTTAATATTAATTGTTTAAAATAATAAATTTCAATAATTTAGATAATTATATTATATAGATATATATATGAATATATATATATATATATAAGATATAGATATATATTATTTATTAATTTCTTCATTGAAAATAGAAGATTGAGAAAGCAATGTATAGGTTATGACGTGTATATTTATATGATTAGGTGACATTCATAGGAAAACATGCACTTCCAAGGGTGTGTGAATTTGGAGTGCATATTGGTTTATTTATGGTTTGTTTAGGTGAATTCAAAACTTAGTCCATGGAGTGATGAGGGCCATATGAGGAAAAGAGGTTACCCCATGCTTCTGAGGGCATACAAACTAATCCCATCATTGTGGATGAGAATCAAGAGGAGAAATGCCCGAAGCAATTCTTCTAGAAGCAAGAGCATGATGGCAAGGTAAGTTAATGTTATCTACTCGGTTTTTCAATAGGAATGATATTATAAACCTCATCAATTATTAGACAACCACCCTCTTTTTATGTTTTTTATGATAGTTACTTTTTTTCATCTTTTAGCTTCATTGAAATATAGTATTTGTTGGCTTAATATAAACATTATGATTATATATGAATATTGTGGTTGGTTTCCCCAAGCCACAATCTTTGTTGCATGTAATATTTCTTGTGCCATATTAATATAAATTTAAATAGCTTACTAAAAATAATAATAACACACTTGGTATTTTTGGATAATGAGCAACATGCACTTCTCAAAATTATATAAAATACCAAACTAACACATTATAAATTATTACTTACATTTTACTCCATTAGAAATACGAATTGTCTTGCATAAGTTCAATAAACGCTAAAGAGAAGAATAAAGTGATGGATGTTTTCTGACTTAGGTGACTCAAATGAGCACGAGATGGAATAGTTAAATGTTCATTGTTTCATGATTTGAATTTTCTCTTAGTTGGCCACTCCTCTTAGACCATGTTATGCTCTTTGACACATTGCAAGTGAAATCCATGAGATGGGATTGTACTACCTAAATCTACTCCCATTTTCAAGGTAGAAAGGGACATACGAACAAAGAGGAACAAATGATCATGTATGATAAAAAGGGACTTCATTGGAACTTCTTAAGAGTAGCATTTCCATATTTATATGTATCACTAACCTTGCATAGATTTGAAGGGCATTGAGATCAACTTTAATAACTTTGAATGAATTTTAGATATGAAGATACCTTGATGGTGTATTTTTACAAGGAATCCATCAAAGCTCAACCATGTGTTTCAAATTGCATTGGGTATTTTTCTGTTTCATTGTTATTTACATATTTTTAGGCTAAGTTATATAATATCGTAGTTTGACCCCAAGTTGTATTGGATATGTACATATGTTATATAGGTTAGTGAGCTAGTATGATTTTTTGTGACAACATTTCTGCATGTTTGCTTTGGGTCAGAGTAGTTGTGTATGTTTTCTTTACGTTGGAATGATTGTTTGGTATTAGGCCAAAGAGATTATATGCTAAAAGTTCAATGAGTCCAACATTGTATGTAGTAATCACACACACACATATAATACATTGTGGGTACATACCAAGTCAAATAGGAAAGTAAGGGGGGTTGGGACTCCATTAAATGGAAATGGGGATAAAGTATTAAAGAAAAGGGCTAAACAAAGGAATATAATATTATAATCCTAAGTCCTAAGTCTTATTTTCATAATTTATCCTAAGTTCCTAAGTGATGAGAGAGTTGCTAAAGGGTGTGAGCTAGTGATCCATGGTAACCATGTGACATTGTGAACCATGTAAAATCCTAAGCATATTAGGGAAAAAAATTCTCGTTGGGTTTCCTTGGGAAAGGTTGAAATCCTGGAAGAATAATTATTTGGGACAGGTTTGTTTAAGGATAGATTTCACTTACAGTATCAAGCTACTTTAAATCCAACTAATCACCCAAGATCTACCTAGATGGGCAGTGTAGTAATCAAGTGCAACACAACTCAATCCAATCCCAAACATGCACATTTAAACTAGTAATCACAAAGAGACCAGCAAAACTATTTTCCTACTATGATAGTTAGCACATACATATGAAAATACATCCATAATCTATCATGTAAATATGAATGAAATACACAAGAGAATGGGGGAAAATATCTTAATCTTGTGTTATACCAAATCAGTGATACATAGTTGCACTCTCTTATAGACTTCACCTATAGTATCCTCCTCTTCAGCACTCACTATCCATCGGACTTGTTATGCTAGTTTTTGGCGAAAATTTTTATTGTAATTACCAAGTGTTTAACCACAAGGTACCAACAAAGGGCTCATGGTAGTCTATCATGTTGTTGGAATTTTCAATCTTCCACAATGGCAGAAGGCCTCAAATAAGGCGTTTAAAGACTTATAAATGGTGTTTTGGGGATTTAGGAAGTGATAAGATTCATTTCCTTAATTCAAATACACATTAAACTTATAAACATCCAAAAATATAGTAAATAACTCTTACGCAAAAGTAAATATATGCATAACAAGGAATTAAACATAAGATTTAAAAAAAAAAAACTAAAGGAGACATGCAATACAATCGCGCTCATCCATAAATTCATATATAACACCCTGCAAATATATATATATATATTATATTATAAATATATATATATATATATATATATATATATATATATATATAGATATCCAAACTAGTTCAATTTGTTGAAAATGCAACAAGAAAAACCTAATTTAATTTTTTCCTTGAATTATATTGTAATTCCACATCTCATGACAACTTGTAATAGTTAACTAAGTTAATTTGACTTAGTTGGTTCAGTTAATTCGAGTTGAGGGTCTAACTTGAGTCATGTAGAGTGTCTCCTACTTTATAGGAGCCATAGTTGAGTTTATTTTGAGTTGTAATTAATTAATTCAGTTTAATTGAGTTAAAGTAAATTAAACCAGTTCCAACTGATGGAGGAACAAGTGGGAGGTCAAACATTGGGGTGTTGCTTCACGTGTTCAACCAGTTAAGTGATGATTCGCTCATAAATAACTCATGCATGTTAGATCTAAGTGTTACGTAGTTGAGATTGGAGTTCAAGGACAGTGTACTATCAGTTGTATAATCATTTGAAATTGTACAAGTGGTGGATGCAACCAAAGGAAGGCCTATGAGGATTATGCACTTCATAATTGTGGAATTTACCAATTAAATATGGGCCAATTGCCAAGGGAATTGCACAAGGAAATAGGAGCTTGGCAGGCAATGAAATTGGCTAAGTATTGGCTTGAGCTTTTCTAGGAGGCACTAAGATAGATAGAGATAGTGTAGAGGTTGCTCGGGCTTGAGAAAAGAATTTTAATCTTATCATATTTTCTGATTAATGCAATATATGGATAACATGGGTTTTCAGTTGTGGCTTTCCCCAAGAATTAATTTACTATGTGTGATTGAATTCTTTCTCTTGTATGCTTCATGGTTTCATCGATCGTTTATTACTTCCATTGATGAGTAGAGTAGATTCAATTCAATTGTTTTACCATATTACAATCTATAGTTTGAATCTACAAGGAATTTCTAAATTGTATTAGAGTTGAAATCACTATAGAATAGGAGAATACGAGTTTGTCTTTTGCAAGAGAAATCAAATTTCCAGTATCATACTTCAGAGCTAGTAGGATGCCATTCTATGGTTGAGACTCGAATATGCCCTTGAGGGTAGTTCGAACTATATTGCTTGGACGGACAGGATGGAGGTAGTGTTGGAAGACAACGAGCTTAAGGAATTCATAGACAAAGATATTCCTAAGCCAAGTGATGCTTAAGATTTGGCATACTGGAGAAAATGTGTGGCAAAGGTGAGAAAGATTATCCTAGAAGCAGTTTGAGATCATATTGTCTTGAACCTCCATGGTAAGGAAACTTAATTTGCAATGTGGAAGGCCTTGACAGACATGTTTCAAAGCATCAATGACCATAGGAAGTTGGCATTGAAGGACAAGCTGAAAAAGATCAAGATGGAGAATGGCGACTTAATACTGAAGTACTTGACCAAGTTTACCCAATGTCAGGATGAGCTTGGAAGTTTCAGTGTTATGGTTGTTGAAGACAATCTAGTGAGCCTAACACTTCTATTCCTTCCCAAGAGGTAGCACAAGTACCAATACTCAGTTAATGAGAGGGAAAATCTACCAAAGTGGGAATGATTGTGGTCCAACTTGGTACAAGAAGATATTAGGCAGAACACCATAGATGGATCCTCATCCAAGCATGATGATGAGGAGAACTTTGCCTTAGATGGAAGGGTGAAGAAAGGGAAGGAGAATTAATCCCATTCCAAATCATATTCTAGTCAAGGCGGAAAGAAGAAGGACATATCAAAGATTAAATGTTTTCATTATCATGAGTTGGGACACTATGCCACAAAGTGTCCACACAAGAAGGTCGGTGAGAAGCCCTCAAGACGAGCGATAGGTGAAGCTATTGCTTCAAAATTCAAGCTCGATTTCACCCTCATCAATTGCATGGTGACATCAATTATGGGTAGTGTGTGGTATCTAGATAGTGGAGCCTCATTTCATATGACCGACAATAAAGAGTTTTTTAGTGACTTGGAGGATAAGGACCTCCAAATGCACATCAAGGTGGGAGATGATGGGAGGTATAGAGCGATCGAAATTGGTATTGTTACATTTTATATGGAGTCTGGTTCTCCTCTCATATCAAAAGATGTCATGTACATCCTAGGTTTGAAGAATAATTTGGTTTTAGTTTCCATGTTGGAGGACCATGGCTATGATGTGATATTTAGAAAGGGAAAGGCTTTCCTTCGCCATATAGCCTTAGGATAGGTGAAGCAGATGGGGGTTCGGGTGAAGAACCTCTACAAATTAGATGTAGAATATTGTGCTACTTTGAGCACAAAATTAGAGAAGGTGCAGAGCTGAGACATCAGTGAGTTGTGGCATAGAAGATTGGGTCACTCGCACCACCAAGCTTTGAAGATCATGCAACAAATTTCTACAAGGCTTCCCAAGGGTATATTATAGCATAGAGGCACATGCAAGGGCTGTACATTAGGGAAGTACATAAAAGATTCCTTTCATGATAAATACATTCAAGCGCAAGCGATCCTTGATAGAGTTCACTCAGATGTCTATGGCCCGTTCTCAACAACATCCACGACCAAGCATAGGTATTATGTAATATTAGTTGATGATTTTTCTTGTAAGTGTTGGATTTTATTCGTGTAGAAGAAAGATCATACATTCGCTAAATTTTGTGAATTTAAAGCACTTGTCGAGAAAGATATTGGCAAGAAATTTAAAGCTCTCAAAAGCGATAAGGGTGGATAATGTGTCGAATGAATTCAATAACTTATATGCATCATAAGGAATTCGACAGGAGTTAATAACACCTCCTAACCCACAATAGAATGGGGTGGTTGAAAGGAAGAACAGAAGTATTGTGGGAGTTTCACAATCGATGTTACATGATCAGGGCCTATCGTTACACTTGTGGGCTAAAGCATGCAACACAATTGTTTGTTTGCATAACAGAATCCCTCATCGAATTCTCAGGGTGAGTACACCAGAAGAAGCTTTCTCAAGTAAGAAATGAGATGTATCACACTTCAGGATGTCTGGTGCATCAGTCTATTTTCATGTTACCAAGGATGCACAGAAAAAGCTAGAGCCAACAATTTAGTTGGGCATATTTGTGGGGGACACTAATATTGGGTGTACCTTCCATCCAATAGGATGGAAATGGTTCATCGAGATGTGAAGTTTGATGAAGAGAAGGCCATGATATTTTCCCTTGAGAGGGAGCTTAAACTACATTTAGATGAGGATCTTTTAGCTCCAAAGGAGGAACCTAAGGGTGATGTGGAGCAACCACATGTAGAGGAGCAGAGAGTGGAAGCACCCACTCATGTAGATGATTCCAAAGATGGAAGTAAGCACACCAAAGAGGCTGACAGATTGATGCATGATGTTAGAGATAACATGGGGGCACCCACATCATAGCATAAGCAGAGGAGGTCACGAAATTAATACAATGGATCTCTGATGAGCGAGAGTGTAGAGGTTGAGCCATCCTCATTCGAGAAGAGTTGCAGAAACCAGTATGGGTTGATGCAATGGTTGAGGAGGATGAATCCATTATCAAAAGCAGTGTTTGGGAACTGGTCCCAAGATCAATAGACAAGTCAGTGGTGAGTTCGAGATGGCTTTACAAAGTAAAGCAAGTAGCAGATGGGAGTGTGGAGAAACACAAGGTTGGATTTGTGGCTAGAGGGTTCTCTCAGGTGGAGGGAACTGATTATAATGAGACCTTTTCTCTAGTAGCTAGGTACTCTTCAATCAGATGTATTCTAGCATTGTCAGTGTAGATGGGATGGAAGATACATCATATGGATGTGAAGACAACATTTCTCAATAGTATGATTGAGGAAGAGGTGTATATTGAGTAGTTGGAAGGATTTGAGACTGTCAACAAAGAGTCACATGTGTGCTTACTTAAGTGAACATTGTATGGACTAAAACAAGCACCTTGTGCTTGGTACACTAGAATTGACAACTATTTCATCGGGTTGGGCTTCACCAAAAGTGAAGAAGATGTGAACCTTTACCATATTATGGTTGAGGGTAAATTCTTGATTATAGTATTATATGTTGATGATTTAATTCTAACAGGTGATGAGAAGCTGATAAAATCTTACAAAGAGGATCTTGTAAGAGAATTCGAGATGAAGGACCTGGGATCATTCATTACTTTCTTGATATGGAAGTATAGCAAGGATATGAGGAACTGTTTGTCTCTCAGGGAAAGTATGCCACCGAGATACGGAAGAAGTTCCACATGGAGAGAAGAAAACACATGGAGACTCCTCTAGCAGGTAACTGGAGGAAGGAAGATGCTACTTCAAGAGAAGTATTGGAGGCTACTATTTATAGACAAATTGTGGGTTCACTTATGTATTGGGTGAACACACGATCAAACATGTGTTTTGCAGTTAACCATCTTAGTCAAGCCATGGTTAATGCAACCAAACTTTATTGGAAGGAAATTAAACATGTGTTGAGATATCTCATATGCACCACTCAGTTTTTTCTTTAGTACAGACGGACAGATCGAGTGAAGCTTCAAGGCTTCACAAATGCATATTAGGCAAGGAGTCCATCTGACAGGAAGAGCGCATTAGGGGGAATCTTCAGTATTGGGTCAGCATTTGTTTCTTGGTACAGTAGGAAGTAGAGATCAATTGCACTCAGTTTAGCAGAAGCATAATACATGGTTGTTAGTCAAGTAGCTTGTGAGGCTATCTGGATGAGGAAGATCCTTGTTAGGTTATTTGGTCAGTAGATGGATCCTACTGTGATTTACTATGCCAATTGGAGTTGTATCAAACTCTCTAAGAATCTAGTTTTTCATGATCTGTCCAATCATATCGACATTCGTTATCACCATCTATGAGATTGTGTATAGAGGATAATCATGTTGCTGGAGTACATTCCTATAGAGGAGAAGGATGCAGATATTTTGACAAAGGCATTATCAAGATGAAAATTTGAGTTTCACAGAGGCAATATCGGGGTAGCAGATAATCCCTTTCTTGTTGAGAGGGAGTGTTTAAAATGCAACAATAAAATCCTAATTTAATTTTGTCCTTGAATTAAATTAGGAATTGTATTGTAAGTCCACATCTCATGACAACTTGTAATAGCTGACTAAGTTAATTTGACTTAGTTGTCTCAGTTAATTCGAGTTGAGGGTCTAACTTGAGTCATGTAGAGTGTCTCCTACTTTATAGGATCCCTGATTGAGTTTATTTTGAGTTGTAATTAATTAATTCAGTTAAAATGAGTTAAAGTTAGTTAAACTAGTTCCAACTAAGGGAGGAACTAGTAGGAGGTCAGACAGTGGGGTGTTGCTTCATGTGTTCAACCAGTTAATTGATGATTCACTCATAAATAACTCATGCAGGTTAGATCTGAGAGTTACCCAATTGATATTGGAGTTCAGCGACAATGTGCTATCATTTTTATAATCATTTGAATTGTACAGATGGTGCATGCAATCAAAGGAAGTTCTATGAGGATTGCACAATTCATAATTATGGAATTTCCCAATCAAATATGGGCTAATTCCCAAGGGAATTGTGCAAGGAAATAGGAGCTTGGAAGGCAATAGAATTGACTAAGTATAGGCTTGAGCTTGTCTGGGAGGCACTGAGATAGATAGAGATAGTGCAAAGGTTTCTTAGGCTTGAGAAAAGAATTGTAATCTTCGCATGTTTTCTAATTAATGCAATATACAAATAGCAGGGGCTTTTAGTTGTGGATTTCCCACGAAATAATTGTGTTGTGTGTGATTTAATTCTTTCTCTTGTATTCTTTGTGATTTCCTTGATCGTTTATTGTTTCTGCTGATAAGTAGAGTAGATTCAAGTCAGTTATTTTAGCATATTAAAATTTGCAGTTTGAATCTACAAGGAATTTCTACACAATAATTACAAATATAGATCCATAAGGACTCAAAGGAATATGTTCAGAACTACTCCTAAAACTTTGTTTAAAACTCAGAATTGTGACAAAATTATAACGTAATATATTTGCAGAAAACAGGTTGTCGTTCTAGCAGCATAACGACCTTCTTTTGATCTCTCTCTTCATAGCTTGCTCTGTGCGGTTATATATAGTTTTCAACCTCTTGGATCTTGTTTATGCTCGCTTGATATGGTCCACTTTAACCAACTTGGTGAGATCTATCTCCACTTTGTCCACATCTACTTGATCCCTTCAACCTTAACATCTCGATTCTTCTTTCTCATCTTTGCTGAGTTCCAATATAACTATTTAATGTTTCTTTCTTGTCGCTTTCTTCTTTTCTGGTGCTACTTTCCATCTAGTTTAACCAATTTATTTTCTAGCTTGTGCTTCCTACTTTTACAACTATTTTCTTCCAAAATTGATCACAAAAAATGAAGGACCCAACAAACCCTTACCATAGTCTATTGAATCACCTTTGATCAACCCTTTTCTTGTGCACTTGGTCCTTCTTGTGACTGATCAACTAATGTTAATGCTTCTTGTGCTTGTAAATATGCTTCTCCTTCAAATGAAGGATCCAACTTTGGAACAATATCAAAAACTTTGTGGCAAAAGAAGTTATACATGTCCAAATTATCTTTCCACCCATCAGTCAAAGTAGAGGCTTTATCAATGAATTGTTAGGTTGTCTCTGCATCAGGCTTCTTAGGACGTGTTGCAATCAAGGCTTGGCATATTTCATCTACAATAAGATTAAGCTTACAAAGTTGCAAATACTTTTCTTGAACTACAGGCTTGATATATTGTATAATAGATTTGGCCTTGTGGGATTCGTTCTAAGGCAAGGATCTTATTATATATCTCTTCATCTTGGTCAAAGATCCTACGCTTTTGGATGAGGTCAGTAGTGGCATGAGCTTGTTCCATTAACTTTTTTCTCTTCTCTCACAACTAATAGAGTGATTGGTTTCTCTTAGATAGCAACCCAAGCCACACTTGTACTTGGCACAAAATTTCTTGGGAGTCTTTTGTCTATCATTGAAGAAAAACTCTAAGTGTGGACTCTTTCTCTATGATTTGATCAAGATTTTGATTAAATTGTTCTGTCAGATCAAAAGTCTTATAGCACAACTCAAAAACAGTGCGATGTAAATATTTATTTCAAGCTACCAATTTTATCCAAGTTATTTCAATAAATTCAATGCATTGCATAGGCTCATAGGAAGAAATATCTTTTGGTGCACTAGAAGCATGATCTGTAACTATTGGCTACATTTGTTGAAGCTTACCATTGATAGTCTCAATCTATTGCTAAAGTTGATCCTTCTGCGTGCACAAATGATCACGCTCTTTTGTGACTCTAAGGATTTCTTGTTTATTATTGCTCATGTAGAAGAGTGAGATAGTTATACTTTGAATCTACAAGGACCAAATGATCCTTTAATTGCACTGATGAATCCCTTATAAACTGAAATAGCTACTGTAAATACCAATGTTGGAGATTTGTGACAGATAAAATATCAATTGGTGGAAGTTTTGAATGAAGTGGTTATAATTAGGGGAATTTTGAGGTCTAAAATGGGCCTCCTAAGAAAAATGTAAAACCAAAATGAGCTTTATAAGAACCAATAGGATTCAAGATGATGATGTCAACCATGGGGGATGATTCACCATTTTTGGAGTAAAAAAGTAAAAATATTATAAACTAATAAAATAATAAAACTACTTTTTCAACTTGTATTTTAAAATTTTCTCCTTAAGGTTTTACTCAAATTTCGAGTGGGATTACTCATTGGATACAAAATTTTAATTCCTCATCCAAGGAGTACCCATGTTTCATACTTTTGATGGACCCTCCTACATGAAAAGTCATAAATACATGAAAAAATGTGATTACAATCACGTTTTTCATGTATTTCTCATTTTACATGTAGTAAGGTGCATCAAAAGTATGCAACTTGGGTAATCCTTGGATGAGGAATTAAATTTTGCATCCAACGAGTGTTTCCACTCGAAATTTGAGTAAACCCATAGGGAGATAAGTTGAAAATATAGTTTTTTCTTTTTTCCCTCTAAAATTTGATGATGTAATCTAATATTATTTTATTATTTCCACTATTATTTTAGATTTTCCTTAGGAGGCCCATTTTAGACCTCAAAATTCCCTTAATGCCACTTGTGACAGATTTCATAGAGTGAGCTTGTTGTGAGGTCGCCAACACTTTTTCTTTTTCTTGATGAAAATATTCACAAACTTTGGCAAGCACCTTAGGAGGAAGAAAGGAACAATATCTAGAGTTTGAGCACACAAGTGCAAAACTTCCTTTGGTGAATTAGGTCCCAAAAAAAATTAGAGAGCTCTGCGGGAAAAACAATGTTTCTTGTTCCCGATTATGATGCAAAAGGTTGCACGTGTGGTAAGGATCATGTCTCCAAAAATTTATCTTCTTCCCATGTATTTTCTGGCTCGGAAATTGTCTCCATGTCATCCACAACCTCAAGCTCATGTAGAATCTCATTGATCTCTTCTGGATTAGAATGTTATGAATGAGCATCATAAATGGTATTAGAGGGTGCAGTGGATTGTGGTGAAGAATTAGGTTTGTGTGGAGTAAATGTAGTAGGTGTAGGAACAATATTCTCTTCGATAATAGGGGTAGGTCGAATAGGCTCTACATGTTTATCATCAAGGATATGTACTATGGTGGAAGTATTTAGAAGTGAGGAAGATTGTTTGAAATAATAATGGCTAGTGACTTGGAGGCAAGGGCTAAGGAAAGGTATACATTTGAAATGTCAACGACTAGAAAGATAATAAGATAAACATCAAAAACAAGAAGTGGTGCAGAAGGCAAAGAGGCCATAGAATCCAAAGGGAGGGCTCTAGGCTTAAAATATTTTCCTTGGAAAAGAAAAGCATTAGGAACAGAATTGGTCACAACAGGGGCACTTACCAAAGATTTAACACTAGAGACAATGGTGCCAATAGAGGATAAGAAAGCATAAAGCCAATTGACCAAAGGCTAAAAGTTAGATTCAAGCGCAGTTGAACACTTCAAAGATGATGATGGAGCAGCAGAAGAAAAATGTCGAGGCATTAGGCCATCAAGTAAATAAGAAGTACCTGCAACAGTATCCAAGTGTTGAATACCAATCCATGACATACAATCTCTATGAAATGCTTCCTCTGTCATATAGTTGGGAAGTGACTACATTTGGAAGGTGTGTTTATCAATGACTTTTGGGTGAATGTAAGGATGGTTGTGGTCAATTACAAACTACATCTAATATGCATGCTTTTCTTAAAAGGATTGGGGAATTCTAATAGTTTAGGTGGCATCAATTAATTTGTTGTACAAGGCTCCAAACATCATCTTGTTGAAAGAAATATTGGTCTAATTAGGCAAAAATTTCGAAGGAGAAAAAGAAAATGCAAGGAGTCAGGAAGAAAACTCATGTCTAAGTTGGGCATACCCATGCTCATAAGTAGTAAAACATGTTTGTTGATCAAGTATAATGTTGATCCAAAATGTATACATGTATAAAAAATGAGCTAAATAATACATAGTGGATCATCATATCATAGTCGCGAAAGAACACAATGGAGCTATGTCTCAGTGTCATATAGGAGGATGTTTGAAAAAAGATGTTGTATAATTGATCCTCATAAAAGTACCAAGTCATGTAAGTGGAGTAGTGGTACAACATAAACTCAAGTGCCAACATATAAGATGTTTCTTAAAAAGTGTGCAACATATAAAATTGAGAGGTGTGACTGGTAGAAAGTTGGAGGAATTTTCAAGTGAACCAAGGTGTTGACACAACCCGAGGTCTTTACCAACCGCAGATTGTACATGTCTA
>APFE030405434.1:0-20158 GCA_000404065.3 Pinus taeda
ATAACCATTTTCCATTTTTCGTTATCCGTATCATCTACTACTTCTTGATAACAACAAGGTTCCCCATCTTCAGTAATTAAATCAAAAGATGAAGCAAAATCTTCATACCTTTTGGAAGTTTTTCTTTCCCTTGTAGACCTTCTTAGAGTGACTGGTTGCTGAACTGGTTTAGAAACTTGAACAACTTGCTTTGCGTCTTCAACACCTTTTCCTCCAAAAGTCTCGACTTTCCAAAAAAGGTCTAGCCTCCATATGAATTTGTTGATTTGGCAGAGACTGAGCCGCCTCCATCTGGACACTTATTCTGTTTCAGTCTTCCACATCAGATAAAATCTTTGCTGTTGTACTCAAAGCTAAAATCTAGTAAATGTTTGGTGTAAATGACACAAACTTCCTTTGATACCATGCAGCGTCTTCTAGGGATCCCAATTTTCACGCAGCATTGATACTACGCAGCATCTTCGAGCGCTCCCAATTTTCACGCGGCGTCTCTCTTTCACCTTTTCTTATGCAGCATCTCTCTTCGAGGGGTCCCCAGTTTTCTCAAATCAAATCAATAGCTTTGATACCAATTGTTGGCGAAGCGGTTAATTAAACAAGAAATGTATAAATGAAACTGAATGCAATGACACAAGTAAAAAACCACAAGATTTTACGTGGTAAAACTTTGACAGGGTGTCAAGGAAACATCCAAGGGGCAAGGGATTGAATTCTTTATTCAATCAATAATTATTTTCCATGATTACAATAGTTCGGGCATTCATCAGTTATATAAGAGCCTCCTCCATTACATAATTGCTTCTCCGGTATAAAACTAACTTGGCAGTAACTAATACAATTTACACATATTTACTAAATTAGTTGTCAAATTCCAACAAAATCATAACTGGATTCTCCTTGGAAATACTTGGAATTTGGATCCATTCAACTAGGATGATCATTAAATACCATAACTTCTATTGATTAGGGTGATGTAGGCCAATCCATAGTTTTTAAGCATCTTCGTTAATTTCTTTTGCACACAACACAACTATAAATGATTGGTGATGTAAAGAATTTGATATCCAAATTGCGTTTTTGCAATTTCTAACCATGCTCAAAACAAATTTTGAAACCAACTAGGCTATAAATGAACCAAACTGTTCCAAATACCAAAGGGAGAAAAAAGGCGTCAAAGCCACACCGATCGTTCTTTTAAACTGAATCATTTAATCATTAAAATAAATAGAAAAACATTTGCATCTCAAAGACCAAATTTCATTTCAAGGATCAAATTATTTTAAGATAGGGAGTGCGACCGTACTGACAGTATTTAGTGGTGCAACCATTCGTAAGTGTAATAGATGTTTCTCTTTTTGATATATATATATATAATCGAAAATTAAAAATATTAGAATATCAAATTTGAATAACGAATATAGTATGATTTTTTCATAATATTTAATTTATTTATACATTAACAATAATATTTTAAACCATCGATAGCCCCAAGGGTTAGTTCAATCGGTCAAGCCGAGCCCTCGCCAATGGGAAGTCATAGGGTCGAAACCTGAAAGCTCTTGGGGTCAGGTCAGTAAATAGGCCGAGGGGTGTGGCCCCCTTCGGGTGGGGTCCACCCTAGAATTGTTCGATCCTGGACGTAGCGGACCCACTGACCATGGGTATCTGTGAAAGAGTAGTGAAAAAAAAAAATTATTTTAAACCATCAAAAAGAAAAATCTCATTCCAAATGTAGTTTCTAACTTAAAAGGCAAAAAATATCAAATTGGACAGCCCATTATATTCCATATTCTCACTCCAATTTCCCAGTCAGCAATGCTCACCCTAATTGATCTGTACACTATTATAATTATAATATTTTAATGGATTTTATGCTTGGATAGAGTCCTTATTCACAACATGGTCTCCTCGAAATAAACTAAACATCCTAAAATTGTTTAGTCAAAATATTCGTTTCTTCCTCAAAAGAAAATATTGATTTTTGTGATTTGTTCATATTATCTTCTTTAATAGTTTAAAAAAATATTTAAGAGCTTAACCTTGTCTCCTCATAAATTGCGCAAACATTTTATATATAAATAGTTTAGTAAATTATTAATAATTTTACTATTCTTTTTTTTGCTTAAGCAAGAGACGGTCCTTCTATTAACTTAGGTAAAAAATATTTTACACAGGTTACAAGAGACGCACAAAGGCACAAACTCCCACAAAGGGAGAGTGAAAATACCCAAAGTACCCATAAAACCCTCCAAAAATCAAACAGAAACAAGGCCTAGACTGCCCTGGAACCAAAAGCGGGCAAGTGGATCCAAAGCCCGTTGATCTGTCTTCTAATAATCCGGCAGTCAAAATTCAACCCGCGCGGAGGCGAAGCCCGCAGAAAAACCCTTAAGTTGCATGATCAACACTGACCGTTGATCTTTTCCTTCTGATCCAACGGCTGGTGTCCATATCGCACGGTTTAAAAGCCCGCTGAGTACCGCGCGATGAAGGCGATTTGCTTTTCCGGTCCTCCGCCACGTGTTGCTTCTTGAGTGGAATCGCTGGCTTTTCATTAAAACAGTCTTTGGTTTGGATGTCGCCCGATGATGGTGGTAAACCATTAGTGGTTTTATCCTTTCGGGTCCACCAACTTGCATGCCAAAATGTGGCCGTTGATCTTCCCTCTCCGGATCTGATGGCCACAAACCAAATCAAATTGCACATCTGCTTGCGTATTACCCAACGATTTTACTATTCATATATAAAGTCATCCTTATGATTATTTAGTTGATTTTTAATTTATTTTCAAGATTTTTTTTATTCATCTGTCATTACTTATTTTTATTATTTTATTTGCACATTTAACATAATTTGATATTTATCGTGATTAGTAACTCTAGATACTTTCATTCTAGTGAAATAATAATTTTTAATTGATTTTCAACAATTTTTTTTTAATTTATCTTCTTCAATGTGAAGAGTAGCTATTTTTAATTATAATTCTAAATATTTTGAAAATATTATATTTATATATTTAAAGCAACTAGATATTTTATATAGCATAAATTTTAATTAAACCCATAGGGTGTAGTGTTTTTTCAAGGTACTTGATGTTGTAAAGGTTATAAGTTTGATACTTTCTCTAGAAAGATCCATTCATGCTTACGACTAGTGTGGTTGAGGAATCCATTCGTGCTTAGGGCTGGTGTGGCTAAGGATAGGTCTAGTATGCCCCACGATAGTAGATTAGGCATGCTAGTCATCTTAGGACTCACATAAGTGTTCTCTCTCTCTCTCTCTCTCTCTCTCTCTCTCTCTATAATTTGATTATTAACTTACAAACTAGAAACGCATTATCAAAATTTAGCTATTTTCGATATTGAAGTATTGCATTATTTTCTCTATTATTAGGCATTTTCGTTTTTTAAAATAAATTTATCATCAAAATTTATTAAATTCTTATTTTTTTACCTGGAATGAAAGTAGCGGAAACTCGGAGCACTTCATCGTGAATGTTAAATTGAATGGCAAGTCATGTTTGCGGGACACAAGGTAATTAAAGAGTAACCAACAACAACAAGAACTTCGTGTCTAGGTGTACACCACTTGGGCTAACTCTTGAGAATAAACCAATTTTTATTGATTTATTGTAATCATTTTAAAACCTTAAATACACCTTTTAGAAAAAAAATAAAGTTATTATCATTAAATTCTTATTCCTCTTTATAATTCTCTTTTATAATGTTTTTTTATTGATTATAATTTTGGGTTTGATATTTGTCCTTTTATTTATTAAAGTGATTATAATTGAGTTTGATATTTGTTCATTTATTTATTAAAATATTCATAAATATTGAATCAAAAAAAATATTTTTTAAATCAATTTTATGATGTAAGTTATTGCAATTTTTAACAAAAATAAAGAATATATATTTTTAATATAATCCACTTCGTTTTTCCCCAAATTCCCAATAATATAGAATGATGATTATACAATTAAACAATTACATTCATCAAGTTATTATTTTTTTAAAATTATATATTTAATTTTACTAAATGCATTATGTACATTTCAATGGTTTTATCATTATAATAAGTATACGACTATGAAATGCATTTTCCCTCAAACCACAGTTTGAATGCTTTGCCATTTTTTTCTCTCCATTTATGATTTAATATTCTTTTAACAATTTTTCTTATAACATTTAAGATAACATAATGAATTTCCAAAATATATATTTGAACTATATATCATTTAATTCAAAATTATTACTATTCATTTCAAACATGTATGAATCTAAATGTATTTTAATGCTCAATCTATTATATATTGAGGAGGAGTGAATTCTAAGTACAAGTAGTAATTTTGAACACAAAGTATTGTAAAAGATTAGTATAAGATATAAACTAATTGTAAATTTGACATTCATATATACAATTATTAATTTGGAATATAAAAACATTTAATATTGAAGTAAGAGGCATACAATTTATCGAACTCACTAGATGTATTAGTAACGGATAAAGAAAAATAAATATAACTAACATAGCCACTTACTCTACACCATTAAGAATTCAATTTATGCTTAAGTGCTTTCCTACAAGATAAACACTAAGAACTAGTTTCAAATATCAATATACATAAGATTTTATTCAAGACAAAAGAATTATTTCAAATTGAGGAAAATATTGCTTTTGGGTCAAAATTACACACTTTGTTTCTAATTATAAATCTTTTAAATTATTGTATTTTTAAATATGAGTTTTTTTTAGGAAGTTCACTTAGCAAATTTGTGAAAATGTAAAGTAAATGTTAATAGAAGATTCCATATCCAAATATTTGGGATATGAAGTCATGGAATTGTACGAGTTAAGATGACAAAGATCCACCTGAGGTTGGAGTGGTAGCAAGATGAATCAACCATCAAAATATATATATATATATAAGCATATAATACAATATCTTAGTCTAATATAATAGAAAGTAAGTAGACGCAAAGAACCAAATTGAACTCAGAGTATTCAAGGAAACAATAAAAATGAATCTTCTTAATTTTACCAATAATAATATAAATGAATCTTGTTAACTTTGGCCATAACAATATAAATGAATTTGGCCATGTTTTATTGTGAAGCTTTTGAACAAATAGAAGGACCACACTAGTCTTTAAGGCAGCTGGGTGGTGAAGTAGTCCCCAAAGCCATTCCCAACGCATTGGTACATATTGCATTTGCTGTGTTTGCAGCCGTTGAACTTATGTGAACATTTTCCAAAGTAATTCCTGTGCACGGAACTGTTTCGCTGCACGAAAAATTCACAGCCACATTCGTCGATGACGTTCCGTGGATGTTTTTAAAAGTGACGTCCTTTATTTGTACTGCAGATGACTGCACACAACATCATCACAAATATTATTGCTGATTTCAAACTTCAAAACCAATATGTCCAAAAGATATTGCGATAATCGATACGTATGAAAATTATTGTGTTACATACTATTTGTCATTTCTATGCATTTAACATGGCGAAAAATTATATCAGAGACATGATTACTGATTCAAAACCAACATCCAAAATTTGTTTATAATTGGAGTATAGTTGTAACTAATGACGCTAAAAATAATTAATTACCTATTTCAAGCGAATGGATACTAAAGGGAAAGAAATTATGCTTTCGTGCTTATTATAGGCACATACACCAGTATTTCAGAATTGACGACATATATGGGAACTATATACCCACAGACTTCAAACTGATATTTCAAGAACAGCTGGAACAAAACGCAATCTTAAAAGAGACAAAAGTGCTACGATGCCCAATTAATTAGGACGTGTGTTGTATATGCTTTTCCCTCGGGTATGTTATGAAAACAACATGGAATTGTGCACAAAAGTTAGCTGATCACCTGAATTTTGCATGGCGAAGACGAATCACAATAATACTGATCAATGATAATCAGATTCTTGACATTATCAACAACTATGTCCTCAAATGTGATATTCCGTGCATAGCCAAAACCACCCTGTATATTTAGAAAAATCATGAATTATGTTATCATCATGGTAGATAATGAAGATTAATATCAATTACAAATTGTAATGGATTGTTGCTGCATAGTGAAAATTTCAAGAGAAAAGATTAAAATGAATAGAAATAGTTAAAAGAGTCATACACATGCTAAACCAACCTGCCAAGTCTTGATTCTAGCTCCGTTGGATGTTCCGCTAAAAGTGACGTTTTGGACAAGAATGTCATCAATTTTGGCTGCTTCGCCATTTTCTCCCAGGCTTCCAATACTGCAGAAAATAAGAAGTACAATTAAAATTGCATTCTTAATGTCTCATCTCATTGTATTGTATTTTCTGCATGATAAGAGCAAAAATACATATCTCACCTGATGCCATGGCCTGGGCCACAATTTATATTTTTGACATTAATTGTAGATGAGCCTGACGAAATGGAAATGCAATCATCCCCTGGTATACAATATTTACAACCATAATTAGCATGTTTGTCAATTTGAAGTTTAGATAGGTAAAATTAAGGTTTGCACTTATAGCAACGTTAAGATAGGTCTAAGCTAGATGGATATATACTAAATTATTATTAAGCTATTGGATCTACGATAAATGGGTTTACGTGAATGAACAAATTAACGCAAAGCGATGGAATTAATAGTTTCCAACCTGTCTCGATGACACAGTTGTCGATTTGGGCATTTTGAACTCTTTGTATATGAATACCATCAGTGTTTGGGCTATCCTCGGGAGCTTGTATCTGCAGCCCGCTTAGTTGGATCTCCGAAGAGTCCACCACTGCGAGATGCATCTGTTGGCTATTGACAAATTGCAGATTTCTAATCAAAACATTTGAACATCCAGTGATAGACATTGCCTGTAAGACCAAAGCATAATCCAAACCCATTGCATGAGAACAGCCGCCTCCAATCAAAATTTACAGAAAAAATAAATAAAAAATGAACTATTTATAACATCGTGTCTCTCTTCAAGCAAATAAACAAGGTGATTAGGTAGGAAACAAACCGTCGGAGCCGCATGGAGGCAACCCTGCACACATGAACATTTCTGATGATTAATATAAATTGAAGCAGATGGTTTATACTTGTTGTATTGATGTTTAATGTTAAATGTTAAGAGTTGGAGAGATGAGTGTGGATGGTGCTAGTGGGTGGAGTGGTACGTGGATATTCAATGGAGGAGAGATGATGGAATATTAGAGAATGCGACACAATGGTGACAAAAAGGCCAGGTGAAATAGAAATGCTTACGTGTTGTTCGTGCACTTTGCAGGACTTCGACCACCAAGCCTGGCCTTGACCATCAATGACACCACCACCTTCTATGGTCAACCCAGATATGCCAGAAAATCGGAGCCACATACCACGTTCATTGCTATTCCATGCAGATTGTTGATTGGGTGCAACTATTGTTCCTGTAATCTGCAAGTAATCTATGTCAGCATAATTTGCGTCTATTGTCATCACAGGTAGACAACCCGACATCCAACTTTCTTACCTCTACTGAAATATGAGACTTGCAAGGACCAGGAAATGTCACTGGCGTAACTAGAAATTTCTTTCCCGACGATACGTGGAACACTGCATCGGAGGGTGCCGTGCACGCTGCTTGCCATGCTTCTTGGAATGCCTAAAATAACAAGAAAATAACCATAAGCAGCGAGTTAATAACCACAAAAGGAGAAATAATCATAACAATATTAATAATTTAATTAGTCACATTTTCTGGTTGGGGGAAGAAAATATATTCTCATCTATAAGATTTAATTGGTTGTAAAGATTTTAATTAGATTACAAAGTATATATAATCTATTTTTTCCCAAATTTCAGTCAGAGTGTGAAAGGTATATAAAGGAACACGTATATTTTCTAAATTGGTTGTAAAAAATTTAATTAGATTACAAAGTAATATGATATATCAAGGAACAAGCATGTTTTGTGGACGGTCAGAAGAAAGAAAAACCTATTCCCACTATAAAAATAGTGCAGTGAGTCGAAGGGCAAGGGCAAGGTATGCTCAGCGCATCAAACTTTGCACGAGTATCAAAAGAATATTGAACATATATAATAATTGATTAAAAAGGTAGTTACCGTCCGATCATCGTTTAGACCGCTGCCATGTGCACCGTAGTCCATGACATTGAAGATCGGTGAAGCGCTGGAATCACTTTTGCTCAGCAGCACCTTTCTATGAGTAGCCCAACTTGAATCCACCATTAACAGGGCCATAATAGCAACAGCTGAAGCGAATGTAGTCTGCAGATAATTTCTTTGTTAAAAGCGTCTTATCATTTTTTCACACAAACAGACTACAGATAATTTCTTTGTTAAAAGCGTCTTATCATTTTTTCACACACACACAGACTGCAGATAATTTCTTTGTTAAAAGCGTCTTATCATTTTTTCACACACACAGACTGCAGATAATTTTTTTTGTTAAAAGCGTCTTATCATTTTTCCAAACAAAGACCGCAGATAATTTCTTTGTTAAAAGCGTCTTATCATTTTTTCACACACACAGAACTGAAATCATATTGTTTGCAACGTACAGAAGCATAGTTTGCTTTAGTCATTACCAATGATTTAAAAGCCAAGTTTGCTTTAGTCATTACCAATGATTTAAAAGCCATTGCGAAAATTTTGAAGCCGAACCTTTGTTGCAGCCTACAGGTGATCGAAATGTGTTTCATGGCAAGGAGAAGAGCGGGGATTTTATAGTGCTAAAAGCCATTTAAAACGTGTTCCTATTTCTTCTTTTCTTTCTATCTCACGGACTCGTTTATATTTCTTCTTTTCTTTCTACCGGAGGGACTCGATTTGGTCCGCTTTATTTTTTCTGACCGCAATGTGCCCATCAAAATTGACTTAACTGTCACCGGGCATTGTGGAGACTGTGCTCCTGTAACATATCCAAATTCCAGTTTGATTGTTGTTCAATTTGTGATCGCTGACGTATTTATCTTTGGACCATGCATCAAAATTGACTTAACTGTCACCGGGCATTGTGGAGACTGTGCTGCTGTAACATATATCCAAATTCCAGTTTGATTGTTGTTCAATTTGTGATCGCTGACGTATTTATCTTTGGACCATGCAAGTCGGAATGATGGTATAATTACTTTCCCCGCATTATGCCGTGCTGCCGAACCAAAAAACACTGACCTTTGTGTACAATTCGAACATTCTCATTTTGCACGACCGTTGTTTATCTCAACGGAAAGACTGCGTGTGAGTCGCTCCCTTTGATTAACGGAAAGACTGCGTGTGAGTCGCTCCCTTTGACTAATACAGTTTGCTTGCATCATTCAGTTGCGTCACTGGCGTAGAATGCGCGAAAGTCTTTGCAGAAGGGTGCTTACACTTACATGTATGAAATATAGTTCATGTTGTAAACATGCATTTTGTTTTGGCGGGCGTGCATTTAATTATTTAATTTTTTTTGGTCTTAAATAATTAATTGAAAATTAAATTAAAAAAAAAATCTAATTTATAGTGTATAACTTCGTTTCGTACGAAAAGGAGGTGCAATTCTTTTTTTTTACTTAAATTCGTATGATTTTTTTTTACTTAATATGGAATTTAAGTATGACATTTAAAAATAACACCGATATTACACACTGGGGATTTATTTTTTTAAATTGTTATATTAAGTAACAAAAATTTATACCTATAGATATATAAAGAATTAGAAATATTATTTTTTAATATTTTATAGATATAAAGAATACTCCTATTCCATTAGGGTGTGCTTCTAATCTGGGGTCCGAAGGAGATTTGGTCAAAAATTAATATGGAGTTTACATGTAACATTTTAAACAACAAAGAAGAATCAATGTAAACAGGAATACAATATGTAGAGTAAATGAAAGTAAAAAGATTTTGAAGATTGAAACGTTTACCTTGCACAAAATAAATAAATTTATATCTATAAAATAAGTATTTTCAAAACTAATATTTTGAATATTAAAATTAATTTGAAAAGAGTAAATTGTTGAGTACTATTGAGGATTCTACTTTAATATTTTGCAAGCAAGTGATTTTACTTTCTTATGGACCTAGATTACTCTGAATCAAAACTAATTGGTGATACCTCCATACTCGGAACCATCCATCGAGACCAACACACCTTTGATATAGTATGTCGAGAGTTTGACATTCCTCCATACTCAGAACCATCGAGACGAACCCACCTTTGATACTCGGAACCATCCAGACCAACACACCTTTGACATAATATGTCGAGAGTTTGGCATTCCTCCATACTCAGAACCATCGAGACCAACCCACCTTTGATATAGTATGTCGAGAGTTTGACATTCCTCCATACTCGGAACCATGCAGACCAACACACCTTTGATATAGTATACCCTGGCCTCTAAGAGAAGCAAAATAAAGTTTATTTTTTTTTTCACCTTAATCAAAGTTGTACCGTTTATATTATTGTTTATTATACCAAGCTTTTAACACTTTATAAGTGAAATCTCGGCAGATATTGGCCAAGGTTATGGTTGGAAATTGAATAATTAGAATATAGAGGGGATGTTAGATTTGCTCCTAGGTTAGTTCATTATGAAGCAAGAGTTAATGGAATGGGTGCTTTGGAAAGGCCGAGATCAACATCATTTGGAGATCGAATTTTTAAAATATTAAAGGGGATGTTAGAATTGCTCCTAGGTTAGATCATCATGAAGAAAGAGTTCATAGAAAGAGTGCTGTGGAAAGGCCAAGATCAACATCATTTAAGCTCTTAAGTTTGTATAATTATAAATAGCTTAGCTTAAGAAACAAATTGAATAAAGTGTAAATCTTTTGATGCGCAAATAATTTAGTAAGTTATTCATATTTTTACTTTTTTTTCACTTTTCATTTACTCCATGGAAAATTCATATACATAAAGGATAGAACTCATGTTCCATCTAAAAAATAATTTGTAATTTGATTTGTTTATTATCTAATTTTGAAAGTACTATGAGAAACACCATTAAACATATAATGTATTTATTAATTTATTTTTCTAATTAATCTGATCTTCTAATTTTTTAACATATGAAACCGATTTTCTTTTAATTAAAAATATGTGAAATTCTTGCTTTTTCTTTTTTAATCCCAACAATAACTACTATACTTTGACACGTAACTATTAGTAAACTTCTGGGATCTCTACTTTGACACGTAACTATTAGTAAACTTCTGGGATCTCTAATCGACTCCAACCAGAAAAATTCAATTCAAAAAAGAGGGTTAACACAAACCAACAACCGTGAAACCTGCATATTGCTGAATTGCATGAACCAACTACCATGAATAATATTCAATTATAAAAGCCACGTTAACAAATATTCGGAAGTTGCAAACCAATTCTGAATAGTAGGAACCAACAATCATGAGCCACGTTAACAAATATACGGAAGTTGCAAACCAACAACCGTGCACATTTCTGAATTGTACGAACCAACAACCATGGGTATTCACTTTTAATATCACTTGGTATTCGCAAACTATTCATTAATGCTTCTTCCTTCCCACGAAATTTTACATGAACTTAAATCAAAATTTAAAAAACATGCCTAAAATACCAAAAGCTCCATTTTATGCGTTTCCGCAATAAGGAAATCAGTCTAGTCGTCTCAGTGTGTCGCTGTCTGTCTGTCTTCTGCGTACTTAACGATAACACTTGTTGTCAACGAACTGCTCGTACTTATCCATTTTGTGGTCAATACGAGCGCCAAGTATCTGTTTGTTTGTAGAGAAAAGTTGAGAGAGAGAATGTGAATGTGGGTGCATTTACCATCAATCGCAGGTGTGGCATGGCAGAAATATAAGTTTTTCTTCATCCCCGTAGAGCTGCAGGACGACCAAGAGATAATAAAACTGCCGACTCTAATTACAAACGTCCCATTTTCTTGGACATTTATTTTGAAAATTTTCATTGCTACAACCGACTACGCCCCAAATCCTCCTGTTGTTGCGCTATAAACGTGTCAAACCTGATCTACTCTGAAATGAATGCTCAAACCGAGCGCTCAATTCCGCAGTCGACCAGCGCTATAAACGTGTAAAGCCTAAATCAACTAGTCTGAATGAATGCAATTTTTGTGTTTTACAACTCTTCCTAACCGAGCGGACCATATAGAATCTAACCTCCTCCTTTACAAGTGTTAAACCCATCTTCTAAAATTCCTCCATCCACGCATGCCTGCGTCAACTCATACATTTTTCTACACAAACTTTTCTTTTCCTTTCAATTTTGTACAAATCTCGAAATTTCTCCGGTGGAAAAAAAGTATAAAAAAAATTAGTGTTTGGAAAATATAATTAGGTGGGTCGATCTGTTTAATTAGGTGGGCATAGATAGTTAGGTTGGCCGATGGGATGGGTTTATATTGAAAAAAAAATTTCCTTTTAAATAATTATTACGCGCATGAAAACTATTTAATTATTATATTTTTAATACTAATTATAAAATAATTAATATTAATTATAAAATAAAAGGTTAAGATTTATCTAAAAAGTTATTATTTCTTTTTTGCCCAAGCATGTATCATGTGAACATGAGTTATGTTTATTTAAACATGTGAATTCTAAACTATTGTTCTCGTTAACTTATTCTTGTGTAGGAGCTCCCTAACTTCCTCTTCTAAGTTGTAATATATTTGTTAATTCAAGATCAATACAATTGCAATGGATAGTAAGGTCAGTGATAATGTTTACAAATTCATTCAAGAGCTTATCTAACAAACATATGGAAACATTGTTTGGTTTTAAAGTATACAAAAGTGAATTGTATTTTCATTTTAATTTCAACCAGAAGAACTTACACTTTGAATTAATAAACTTCATTGGCTTTCTTATTTCTCTTTATTTGAACTAAGTTGAGCCTCAACAACACTGGATGGAAGAACAATCACCAATGGAATGCTAGTATTCCTTTACATATTTGTAATATTTCCATAATAAACCCCCTTGCTATCTATTCACTTTATCTACCCTAAGATAAGATAAGATAATATTGTGGAACTTATGTTTATACCATTATATATGGTTTAGTTGGACAGATAGTTTGAATATTACGTACATTTTTTCATGCACAAATTATTTGGTAAGTTATTAATATTTTCAGTTTCATATAATGATACTTCAGTTTGTGTCATTATATATGGTTTATTTTAAAAATTAGTTCTACTATTGTGTAGATTTTTTATGCATAAATGATTTAGCTAGTTATTAATATTTTTCTATTTTTCTCTTTTCATTTACTCTATTCGAAGAAAAATAAAGATGCATTTGTAATCAATGCCCTCACAAAAGAACTAACACCAAACTCATATTTGAAGAATATGAATGGTTAGAACAAAAATAATACACTCAAATTATTCTTAGGAGCCCTCACAGATTAAACTCATATTTGAAGAATGGTTAGAAAAAAAAGGAACACACTCAAATTATTCTTAAAAGGGACCAGAGCACTGTGATCCCAGTTTAATTGATTAAGATGTCTACTATATATGTATTTCATTTAACCGCATTGAGAAAATACATAAATACCTACTTGTAAAAAAAACTGTATGCATTTTCAATCGCCATCTTTGTACGAGACTTTCACAAGTGGGCATGATCAGAAAATGCATGACATATTTTGTACTTCATAGATTAACATGACTAAAATGACTTTTCCTCCCTCGCTTTGAGGGACCGAATTTGACAGGCATTTTGCCAGTATTTGAGGTTTATAATTTTTCAATGCTCGTCTCTTTGATGTGTTTGAAACTATGTAAAACGTGACAGCCATTTTCCCAATATTTGAGGTTGATAATTTTTTAATGCTCGTCTCTCTTGATGTGTTGGAAGCTATGTAAAACTTATTTTTGATGTTTTAGCTTTTTGTAGAAAACGTCATTAATACCCCATTAAGGAAATCCAAGGAACTAGAAATAGATACACTCGCATAGAAACTAGGGCATGTTACAAGCATCAGCAAAGGGAGTAGACATGTCATAGTGCTCACCCATCTCATGGGTCACAAGGAATTTTTCAAATATTTTCCTTGCCTCAAATCTGCTGGCCAAGCGGTTAATTAAACAAGAAACGTATAAATGAAACCGAATGCAAAGACACAAGTAAAAGAACACAAGATTTTACGTGGTGAAAGCTTGACAGCGTGTCAAGGAAACATCCACGGGGCAAGGGATTGGATTATTTATTCAATCAACAATTATTTTCCACGATTACAATAGTTCGGGCATACATCAGTTATAGAAAAGCCTCCTTCGTTACATAACTGCTGCTTCGGTATAAAACTAACTTGGCAGTAACTAATACAATTTACACATATTTACTTAATTAGTTGTCAAATTCCAACAAACTCCACCTTGACAACAATTTTCCTAATCCCTTTCCCATGCCCATTCATCACATCTTCTGCAAGCCAAGAGAAGCTAAACACCATTGCAGCTTCTCTGCTGTAACTGGCTTCGTGAATATGTGTGCATAATTCTCCCGTGCATGGACCTTCTTGAGAGCTATTTTTCCGCCATCGATCACATGTCTCAGAAAATGATACCGTACATCAATGTGCTTGGTATTGCCACGATAAGCTGGATTGGTAGCCAAGTGAATAACACTCTGACTGTCACATAGTACATTCACTTTCTCCTGCGTCCTTCAAATCTCATAAAGTAGACCCTTTAACCATATTGCTTCTTTACTGGCATCTGAAGCAGCTATATTTTCTGCTTCGGTAGTGGACAACGCAAATGTTTCTTGAAGCTTTGACATCCAACTAATTGCTCCACCTACAAGAGTAAAGACATAACCTGTAGTAGATCTCCTTTTGTCCAAATCACCTAAATAATCAACATCCACATATCCGTAGATTGTTCCTTCAATGCCATTAAATATGATGCAATGATCACCTGTGCCTCTTAAATATCAAAGCACCCATTTCACTGCTCGCCAGTGTTCCTCACCTAGATTTTCCATGAACTTGCTGACAACTCCAACTGCATGTGAAATGTCAGGTCTTGTAGATACCATCGCATACATTAAGTTGCCCACAACATTCGCATATGGTACATGAGATGTATACTGCTTTCTTCATCAGTTCTAGGACTCAAAACCCAAGAAAGCTTAAAATGGGAAGCTAATGGAAAATTAACAGGTTTCACACTGTTCATACTGAACTTTTCAAGTACTCTTTCCACATACTTCTGCTGTGATAACCAAATCTTACCATTTTTCCTGTCTCTGTGTATCTCCATGCCCAAGATATGTTTTGCTGCTCCAAGATCCTTCATATCAAACGTCCTAGAGAGCTGAGCCTTTAACCTATTGATCTCTTCCATGCTTTTGCTTGAAATAAGAATATCCTCAACATACAAAACTAAGATAATGAATGTGCCACTGGAACTCTTGAAGGATACACAATGATCATCCTCACTTCTAATAAAGTTCTGGCTCACCATGAAGGAGTCAAACTTCTTGCGCCATTGCCTGGGAGGCTGCCTCAGGCCATACAATGATTTCCTGAGCTTGCAAACCAATCTTTTGTTGCGACATTATACAAAACCTTCTGGCTATTCCATATATATCTCTTCATCCAAATCACCATGTAGAAAAGTTGTTTTAACATCTAACTGTTCTAACTCAAGGTTAAGTAATGCAGTTAGTGCCAACACAGTACGAATAGAAACAAGTTTTACAACTGGTGAAAAAATCTCATGAAAGTTAATACCTTCAACCTGAGAATACCCTTTTGCTACCGGTCTCGCCTTATACCTTTCGATACTTCCATCAACTTTCCGTTTCAATTTGAAGACCCATTTGCATCCGAAAACACTTCTCCATTGGGGAAGTTCTACAAGATTCCAGGTATTTTTCTTGGCTAAGGAATCCATTTCTTCTTCCATAACCATTTTCCATTTTTCGTTATCCGTATCATCTACTACTTCTTGATAACAACAAGGTTCCCCATCTTCAGTAATTAAATCAAAAGATGAAGCAGAATCTTCATACCTTTTGGAAGTTTTTCTTTCCCTTGTAGACCTTCTTAGAGTGACTGGTTGCTGAACTGGTTTAGAAACTTGAACAACTTGCTTTGCGTCTTCAACACCTTTTCCTCCAAAAGTCTAGACTTTCCAAAAAAGGTCTAGCCTCCATCTGAATTTGTTGATTTGGCAGAGACTGAGCCGCCTCCATCTGGACACTTATTCTGTTTCAGTCTTCCACATCAGATAAAATCTTTGCTGTTGTACTCAAAGCTAAAATCTAGGAAATGTTTGGTGTAAATGACACAAACTTCCTTTGATACCATGCAGCGTCTTCTAGGGATCCCAATTTTCACGCAGCATTGATACTACGCAGCGTCTTCGAGGGCTCCCAATTTTCACGCGGCGTCTCTCTTTAACCTTTTCTTATGCAGCATCTCTCTTCGAGGGGTCCCCAGTTTTCTCAAATCAAATCAATAGCTTTGATACCAATTGTTGGCGAAGCGGCTAATTAAACAAGAAATGTATAAATGAAACTGAATGCAATGACACAAGTAAAAAACCACAAGATTTTACGTGGTAAAACTTTGACAGGGTGTCAAGGAAACATCCAAGGGGCAAGGGATTGAATTCTTTATTCAATCAATAATTATTTTCCATGATTACAATAGTTCGGGCATTCATCAGTTATATAAGAGCCTCCTCCATTACATAATTGCTTCTCCGGTATAAAACTAACTTGGCAGTAACTAATACAATTTACACATATTTACTTAATTAGTTGTCAAATTCCAACAAAATCATAACTGGATTCTCCTTGGAAATACTTGGAATTTGGATCCATTCAACTAGGATGATCATTAAATACCATAACTTCTATTGATTAGGGTGATGTAGGCCAATCCATAGTTTTTAAGCATCTTCGTTAATTTCTTTTGCACACAACACAACTATAAATGATTGGTGATGTAAAGAATTTGATATCCAAATTGCGTTTTTGCAATTTCTAACCATGCTCAAAACAAATTTTGAAACCAACTAGGCTATAAATGAACCAAACTGTTCCAAATACCAAAGGGAGAGAAAAGGCGTCAAAGCCACACCGATCGTTCTTTTAAACTGAATCATTTAATCATTAAAATAAATAGAAAAACATTTGCATCTCAAAGACCAAATTTCATTTCAAGGATCAAATTATTTTAAGATAGGGAGTGCGACCGTACTGACAGTATTTAGTGGTGCAACCATTCGTAAGTGTAATAGATGTTTCTCTTTTTGATATATATATATATATAATCGAAAATTAAAAATATTAGAATATCAAACTTGAATAACGAATATAGTATGATTTTTTCATAATATTGAATTTATTTATACATTAACAATAATATTTTAAACCATCGATAGCCCCAAGGGTTAGTTCAATCGGTCAAGCCGAGCCCTCGCCAATGGGAAGTCATAGGGTCGAAACCTGAAAGCTCTTGGGGTCAGGTCAGTAAATAGGCCGAGGGGTGTGGCCCCCTTCGGGTGGGGTCCACCCTAGAATTGTTCGATCCTGGACGTAGCGGACCCACTGACCATGGGTATCTGTGAACGAGTAGTGAAAAAAAAAATTTATTTTAAACCATCAAAAAGAAAAATCTCATTCCAAATGTAGTTTCTAACTTAAAAGGCAAAAAATATCAAATTGGACAGCCCATTATATTCCATATTCTCACTCCAATTTCCCAGTCAGCAATGCTCACCCTAATTGATCTGTACACTATTATAATTATAATATTTTAATGGAGTTTATGCTTGGATAGAGTCCTTATTCACAACATGGTCTCCTCGAAATAAACTAAACATCCTAAAATTGTTTAGTCAAAATATTCGTTTCTTCCTCAAAAGCAAATATTGATTTTTGTGATTTGTTCATATTATCTTCTTTAATAGTTTAAAAAAATATTTAAGAGCTTAACCTTGTCTCCTCATAAATTGCGCAAACATTTTATATATAAATAGTTTAGTAAATTATTAATAATTTTACTATTCTTTTTTTTGCTTAAGCAAGAGACGGTCCTTCTATTAACTTAGGTAAAAAATATTTTACACAGGTTACAAGAGACGCACAAAAGCACAAACTCCCACAAAGGGAGAGTGAAAATACCCAAAGTACCCATAAAACCCTCCAAAAATCAAACAGAAACAAGGCCTAGACTGCCCTGGAACCAAAAGCGGGCAAGTGGATCCAAAGCCCGTTGATCTGTCTTCTAATAATCCGGCAGTCAAAATTCAACCCGCGCGGAGGCGAAGCCCGCAGAAAAACCCTTAAGTTGCATGATCAACACTGACCGTTGATCTTTTCCTTCTGATCCAACGGCTGGTGTCCATATCGCACGGTTTAAAAGCCCGCCGAGTACCGCGCGATGAAGGCGATTTGCTTTTCCGGTCCTCCGCCACGTGTTGCTTCCTGAGTGGAATCGCTGGCTTTTCATTAAAACAGTCTTTGGTTTGGATGTCGCCCGATGATGGTGGTAAACCATTAGTGGTTTTATCCTTTCGGGTCCACCAACTTGCATGCCAAAATGTGGCCGTTGATCTTCCCTCTCCAGATCTGATGGCCACAAACCAAATCAAATTGCACATCTGCTTGCGTATTACCCAGCGATTTTACTATTCATATATAAAGTCATCCTTATGATTATTTAGTTGATTTTTAATTTATTTTCAAGATTTTTTTTATTCATCTGTCATTATTTATTTTTATTATTTTATTTGCACATTTAACATAATTTGATATTTATCGTGATTAGTAACTCTAGATACTTTCATTCTAGTGAAATAATAATTATTAATTGATTTTCAACAATTTTTTTTTAATTTATCTTCTTCAATGTGAAGAGTAGCTATTTTTAATTATAATTCTAAATATTTTGAAAATATTATATTTATATATTTAAAGCAACTAGATATTTTATATAGCATAAATTTTAATTAAACCCATAGGGTGTAGTGTTTTTTCAAGGTACTTGATGTTGTAAAGGTTATAAGTTTGATACTTTCTCTGGAAAGATCCATTCATGCTTACGACTAGTGTGGTTGAGGAATCCATTCGTGCTTAGGGCTGGTGTGGCCAAGGATAGGTCTAGTATGCCCCACGATAGTAGATTAGGCATGCTAGTCATCTTAGGACTCACATAGGTGTGTTCTCTCTCTCTCTCTCTCTCTCTATAATTTGATTATTAACTTACAAACTAGAAACGCATTATCAAAATTTATCATCAAAATTTATTAAATTCTTATTTTTTTACCTGGAATGAAAGTAGCGGAAACTCGGAGCACTTCATCGTGAATGTTAAATTGAATGGCAAGTCATGTTTGCGGGACACAAGGTAATTAAAGAGTAACCAACAACAACAAGAACTTCGTGTCTAGGTGTACACCACTTGGGCTAACTCTCGAGAATAAACCAATTTTTATTGATTTATTGTAATCATTTTAAAACCTTAAATACACCTTTTAGAAAAAAAATAAAGTTATTATCATTAAATTCTTATTCCTCTTTATAATTCTCTTTTATAATATTTTTTTATTGATTATAATTTTGGGTTTGATATTTGTCCTTTTATTTATTAAAGTGATTATAATTGAGTTTGATATTTGTTCATTTATTTATTAAAATATTCATAAATATTGAATAAAAAAAAATATTTTTTAAATCAATTTTATGATGTAAGTTATTGCAATTTTTAACAAAAATAAAGAATATATATTTTTAATATAATCCACTTCGTTTTTCCCCAAATTCCCAATAATATAGAATGATGATTATACAATTAAACAATTATATTCATCAAGTTATTATTTTTTTAAAATTATATATTTAATTTTACTAAATGCATTATGTACATTTCAATGGTTTTATCATTATAATAAGTATACGACTATGAAATGCATTTTCCCTCAAACCACAGTTTGAATGCTTTGCCATTTTTTTCTCTCCATTTATGATTTAATATTCTTTTAACAATTTTTCTTATAACATTTAAGATAACATAATGAATTTCCAAAATATATATTTGAACTATATATCATTTAATTCAAAATTATTACTATTCATTTCAAACATGTATGAATCTAAATGTATTTTAATGCTCAATCTATTATATATT